>FLMG01004265.1:4138-26336 GCA_900088475.1 Hyphochytrium catenoides
AGATAAGGCGGTTTAATATTATGATACAGCTTATAACTTACATCGGAGCCAGAGGATGCAGCTAATGATGCTCAGTCTCCGGCACTTTCTCTTCACTCACATTCGCAGATGAAGGTGGTTCTGGCTTTAGACTCTCTCGAATGTCCAACGAACCAGCCAGAGATCCTGCCGTCACTTTGTTTTCCCCAATAGAGGCAGCTGGGGAAGGAGAGCGTGCAGGACTGGCACTTGGCTGATCTGTCGTCTTTCTTTTCTTCCTTGCCTGAGCAGAGGCAGGAGGCATGAGTTTCCTCTTGTTAACGCCCAAAAAGTCCTTCTTGGACACTTTCAGCTTGACCGCAGTATCATCATCCTCTCCTGTCTTCTGCATCTGGATGAATGCAGGCGACACGAACTCCTTTCGTTCCCCTTGCTTTTCTTCTTCCTTGTCTTCGGGGGGCACGTCATCTTCCCTTACAGGCGTCGTAGCGACGCTGCTGGATGGAGATGATAAAGTCTTCTTGCGGCGCGAGGCCTCTAGAATGTTACGCACAGTCCGGACACGGCTCTGAGGACAGTCTACGAGGTCGATGGGGCCCGCAGCATTGCCCCTGAGGTCATTCCCTTCTAAAACAGCTTTGCCTCCCTTGTAGACCCTCACCCCGGGCCCTCCATTGCTCCCGATGACGTTGTCCCTTAGCAGCGCCGTCCCAAGGAAGAGGGAGAAGGAGCTTGACTCGTTATTCATGAGAGAGTTGTTTAGAAGCGCAGCAGAGCCATTGGAGATAAAGATTGCACTTCCAGTCGCCGCTCCATAGAGCTTGCAATTTGCCATAAGGAGCTGGCTGCCTGCGTGTTCGGAAGAGGAGACAGAAATGAGCAGTGGAAGGAGGAAGAGGTGAAAAGAGGAAGCGGACAGGGGGAATATAAGTAAAGCGATTCTTGATAAGCTGGAGATCAAAGATGAGAATGAAGATCACAGCCTTCAGTTAGCTGGTCAGCCGCTAGCCATCTCGTGGTTCGTAAGCTATCTCCCCTCTTTATATGGCTGAAGGTGAATGAGTAAACAGCTAGGTAGAAGAAGTAGCAGTAGGCCCAGGGAACAGCGGGACATATGGTATGAGAGAAGAGAGAGAGAGAGAAGAAGGAAGAAAATTACCTCCTGACACCACGACAGTAGCCCCATAGCTGCCTGCATGATCTACGTCGCATGAATAAATCCTGACCGTCGACTGCTGCGATAGATGAAGGGTACAGGGCTCGGGGGATACCTCTCCAGTGCGGTCTGGCATCGCCTTCTTGACCGTTACGCCCTCCAGCTGTCCTCGTGTCCCCTGCCACTCGAGAGAGCCCTTCACTCGGATCAAGACGTTGGGCCCATCGCCCAGAATGCGGACGGGAACGGTGATGCGGAGCTTATTGACCAGATGCAGGCCACCAGCAAGCAATAGCGTGTCCCCCGCTACACTGTGAGCTATCGCATCACCAAGGTCCGTAAACCTTCTCTCCCTCTGGATTCTCCTTTCCATGCTTTCTGTCCGTTCTCGCATTTCTCTCTCTTCACGTTCACGAATATCTTCAGCTTCAAAAGAAGGCTCCACGTGCAGCCACAGAGCTCTATTATTGACTGCAGCCTTCCAAGACCGACAAAGCAAGGATGCAACGGGGCGCTCGGATGCGGGATTCAGGTACCTGCCGTGGGATTGTAGATGTTAGCGTGCCTAGATGCGCGAAGACAAATGCAAATGAAACCAGTCATAGGTCGCGCTTCGTATCTTTACTGGTTAAACGTTACCTTGCTATGCGTTGTATGAGATCTGTTGGCATTCCTGCGTACTTCAGTCTCATCACGCGCTCTCTCTCCTCTCTCTTCACTAGCACAGCAGGTTTGGTCCAAGTGGCCTCATGCGTGTCCATGTCATAGAAGTAAGTATGGCCGCTTCCGTTATCTACCATTTCAACCCAGGACTCCCCTGTCATACGCCGACGCTTCTGTTGCTGCCATAAACTTCGGCGCTCTCTGCATTTGAGGGGCAGAGCGGTTAGATCGACGCCATGGAGCTTGAGGCCAGGAGAAGAGGAAAGCTACAATTTGGGCATATTAGCGATGGATGGATAATCATAGCCTCTGAAAATTGCGAAGCGACGATAATATTCGCAAGAGACAGCTTTGAGCCCAGAAAAGAGACAATGCCCTCAACAGGTGACCACTCCGCAAGTGTAGACTAACCTTTTGAATATGCTTTCAAAGGAGGCTCCGAGGTCCATCTGTCCTGCGATAAGCTCCCCACTCTGTAGCTGTTCTTCTTCCTCTCTCTCCTTCTGGCGCTCAATCTCCTCTACATCTATTTCTTCAGCCTATTGCCAGTTAAGCCAGTCAGACCGGGACACATCATCCCAACTTACTTCTGCTATTATCTGGTCACCTTTCTTACATCAACCTCCCGCAAAGACGCTGTATCATTGTAACTCCCGAATTTGGTCGCAAACCCGCCTTTACCGTCTCTCTCATGCTCTCTGTGGCTCCGAATTTTCTAGTTCACGTCTTTTCCCTCGTTGTGTGGTTACCTCTTCCTCTATGGCTCCAGTAGCCGGAACGGTGACCCAACCCCAAGGCGGGTCCACTTGCTCTCTAAAGTGTAGCGCTGTCCTTTCTATTGGTCTCAGACTTGCTTCCAGGTTATCGAGGGAAACAGATTGACGCCAAGCCTGCACATTAAGCGATAACGTCAGGGCAGCCAGCGAGTCCCAGGTCCAACCGTAGCTGTCTTCTCTCGAAGCTCCTTGATAGATAGTTCCATTTGGGTCTCTACCGTTAGAGCCCAAATTTCCTCCCAGGCGTACCTGGAGTTGTCTCTCTTGTTCCTCTTCCAGCTCCTTTTCCCGTCGCTTCTCTTCTTCCCTTTCCATCTTAACCTGGACAGAGAGTGATAAGGAGCTCTGTAGTTAGACTTTCCATGGATGACGGTGAACGGAGTGCTCAGGAGTAATGCTAGTTTACCTTTTCTTTGAGTTCCTTCCGCCTCAGCGCGGCTTCTGCCTTCAAATCTATCTTGTCTTTCATCTCTTTGGTTATGGAGCCCTCCGGTCTTTCTCCTTCTCCCTCTGCATCCGACACTTCTTCATCTTCAACAGCCTCTGCTATATAATAATTTAGTGCGAGATATCTGAGGAGTCTGGTTCTCGGGCTCCTCTCCCTCTTCTCTTTCTCTGCACCTTCCTCCCTAATCCACTTCTTTCTCTTCGGACACACCTTCGGGCTCATTCTCCATTGCTGTGGAGGGGACTGCACGCTCTGCAAAGTCCAAGTCATCGACTTCAGCCTCCTTTTGGGCTCCTAGAAGAGTAGAAGTCAGCGACATGTTCGTCCGGACCCGCCAAGCCGAACGGCTTCACAGCGGACACCGGAAGGGGCTCGAGACAAGCAACCCGATAGGAGTAGAGATTAGGCCAAAAGTGGAGAGCTCCCTATGTGGGTGTATTGAGACAGGTAATGAACGAGAAGGACCATTTACCTTTCATTGCATTGAAGTCATCTTCATCTTCAAGTCGTGCCATTGCCGCCTCGACGTCGGCGGCAGACACCTCAGAGCCGTCCGATAAGTCTTCCTCATCTTCTTCCTCCAATCCTGCTTCTGATTGTAGGTCTATACTGTTCCTTCTCTCCTCCTCTACCTCTCTCTTCTCATCCTCGGTTAGCTCTTGTATAGGCCCAACAAGTTCTCTGAGAGACGCCTTGGAAAAGAACTCGGTGTTGAACTTCCCTTTTGACATCACCAGAAAGTCTAGATGACGCTTCTGGTTCGCCTTCCTGCAGAGACCATTAGTCGCTACGCTTTGTTCATGAACTGACGGGAGAACATTGCCCAGCATTCCTTCTCTCGTCAAAATCACTATTACGATCCACCGTCGATTGCTCTGAGTTATAGTGATATCAGGACTCCCATGGTTATAAACAACCTTTGCACCACGTTCTTTCCCTTAGCAAGTGATGACTGCTTCTCTTTATCAACCTTGCGCTGCGCTATTCTCCCTCTCTCCTTCTCCTTCTTCCCCCACCCCAACCCCCTCTGGAACGTACGTTAGTATGTTTTCCTCCACGGTGTGCTCACTAATGAGTCTATAAATATGAACATCTCTTGTTTGCCCAATCCGATGGGCCCGATCCTGGGCTTGTGCATCCATCGCTGGATTCCAATCACTATCATAGAATATAACAGTGTCTGCACCAGTTAGATTGATACCCAGGCCCCCTGATCGAGTCGAAAGAATAAATACGAAGATTTTCTCCTCTTCGTTGAACTTGTCCATGAGCCGCTGTCTTTGCTCCACTTTGGTGCTGCCGTCGAGACGCAAGTAAGAGTGCCCATGTATGTTTAGAAAGATCTCCAGAATGTCGAGCATCGAGCTCATCTGAGTGAAGATAAGGCATCGATGGTGTCCTCTCTTGAGCTCGCGTAGGAGTACATCCAGCTCCTGCATTGGTCCACAGGAAGATGTGAAGGTCCAGATTGATGCGCCCAAAGCCGATGGAGTAGCAGTAAGAATGAGAGATCAGCACAGTGCAGAAACGGAGAGAAACAGAGGACCGCTTACTCTAAGCACCGGTCAATGGGACAAGACAAGGTTGTGACTCTTACTCTAAAGTGAATCGTACCTGTAACTTTCCGCAGTCAAATTGCAGAAGGCGCTTGTCTGGGAAGAAGATCTGAGTCCTTTTGTGCGCCTCATAGTGTGCTGCCACGTGAGGGGCCAGGCACACATTTAATCTTTCTCTAATCTCTCCGCTCTCTCGATCTCGTCTTGCCCAGCCACGATTAAAGGAAATCTGAGGGACTGCTGAACGGGCCCGCGGCACGTAGACCATAATGTGAGGGACGATAGGGAGCAGAAAGGACGATATTTTATCTTCCAGTCTGGGCACCAACGCACAGAGGCTTTGTGTTATCCCGAGAAGATGGGCTGGGCTTTGCCTGGCGCCCGGTACTGCTTGAGCTCCCTTCTGAGGTACAGTCAGGAAAGAACGAAGCCGCCATCCGTACAATGGAGACTTGCCGCATCTATTACATCGGCGAAAAGAGACGATAGGTCAGAGATACAGCTCGAAAACGACCATAGACCGAGCTGCTAAAAAGGCCATAACTCAAAAGCATGCAAGGGATGGAAGGCAGGCAAGTCAAGGGGAAATGTGGAAGGGCTTCGCTCAGTTGTCGTCAACTTTCGATCGCCCCGAATAAAGTCAGAACTGACTGCGACACTAGAAGGGATCGAATTACCGTTCTTTGTTCAATGCTGCTAATCTTGTTCTTCTGGCGTCAATCTCAACTCTCCGCCTTGCATGCAAGGCTATCAAGGCCCGCACTAGGTCATCGGGCGCCTGAGCTCCGAGAGCTGGGGGCTGAGGAAGGGCTGGGAGCAAACCCCAGGCGTCTTCTTTTGAATGAAAGAGGCGGGACGGGGGTCTCTGTTCGCGTATTCTTTCTGCTTCCACTTTATCGGGACCCGTCATTTCTAGCCTGAGGAGGCTGCCGTTTAGAAGGTCCAAAGGACTCTGCTCCCTCGAATCCCTCAAGTTGTTCTCTATCTCTATAACCTCCGAAGGGTAAGCAAGTAGTAGTCCTTCCATGTCGAAGGAGCTAACGATAGGACGGGGCTCAAACAAATCTGGGTGATTGCACACCTTGAGAATTAAGGTAGGTTAGGTGGGCAGAGCGCGGTCGACACCTCAAAGTCAGAAAGGCTGACGGCTGAGATATGAAACTCGGATGAGGCAGGTATATATGGAGCTTGCCCGTCACGCAGGTTAGGCACAAGCAAAGCGATAGGATAGTAGATCGCATTGACGCGGAGGTCAAGAGCACCCAGACAAAGGTAAGGAGGACTTTGAATTGGACAGATCACCATGATTAGACTGATGGAGATTGAACAAGACAGCTATCCCGAAATAAAGCTTAAACAACAAAGGGCGAACTCTCCGCCTCCCACCTTTCTGAGCTGCATAAGGACGTTCATCATGCCCAAGAAGTTGCCTCCCCCGCTCATTGCTCGTCTTGTGCTGCTGCGGGAGATAAAGTCCTCGTAAAGAAAGCGTTGCCGCTTGGAGAGCTTGCAGCGGATAATATGCTCGTACTTGGCCTACCGAGGAAAGCGCTAATAAGATTATGAAGAGCAATGAGGCAAAGCGTTCATACCGGAAGCTGCTTCTCAACATCCTTTTTCAGTCTTCGCAGTAGAAACGGCCGGATAACACCATGCAAACGGCTAACCAACCCCTCGTCCACCGCGGCCTCGCCCTCTACCATGGAGGAGAGAGGATTGCTAAACCAGTAGCCAAACTCTTTGCGTGACCTAAAGGACAAAGATTAGAATAAGTCCGGTACTCTCCACTACCAGGTTGAAAGAACTTTCATAAAAGCAAGTGATAGTCAAAGGGAAATGGGCCAGCGGTAAGACTGAAGGGTACAGTTGGAACTTGCTGGGGAACACTAACTCCTGCGAGCCACTAGCTCCTTGCACGGCGATGCTTCGCCCTGAAAGTTACCTGAAGACATGAGGCATAAGGAAGTGCATCAAACTCCATAGCTCCATCAGGTCATTTTGAAGAGGAGTTCCAGTCAACAACAGTCGACGCTGGCTGTTAAAACTCAAAAGAACCTGCCAGCGTTGGCTCTTGAAGTTCTTGATATTGTGAGCCTCATCAAGGATGAGGAAGTACCTATCAAGTTGAGGATAGAGGCATTGGTTATTCGAGAGACGGAGCTGGAAGAGGAAACCAACTGATGTGCGTTGGCTTTCTAAAGCAGGACTTGTGGTGATATCAATTGAAAGACGAGCAGCATAGGAGACAACTACGGCTGGCAATAACTACGCTTTAGGAGTGCGGAATGGACAACGTTGGCGGCATTACCATTTCTTTCTCTTCAGCGCCTGTGAATCTTGGACAACGAGCTGGTAGGACGTGATGCAGATATGAAAGGCGTTGGGCTTTGTCCAACCCTGACGTAGCTCCTTCCGACGCTTAGCTGAACCATAATAGGTCAAGACCTATGCACATTTCAAGCAGGAAGGAAAGGAAGAGAGACATATTAAGTGCTTCAGCCCAGAGTCAGGCTTTATCTCTTATCGCCAACAGATGGTGTTGCCTCAACATAATTCATATGAACATTTCTGCCTCGACCTCAATGGACTCTCTTACATTCACTTTGAAGACAATAAACTCTAGGCCTAAGCACCCTCCCCTCGCCCATCTACCATCACAAGTATCATACCTTAAAACCAGGACACCATCTCTTAAACTCCATCTCCCAGTTGACTAGGCAAGACGTCGGGACGACAATAAGATGCGGTCCCCAGATGCCCCTTGAGCCAGCCAAATGAGCGAGCAAGGAAATGGTCTGAATCGTCTTGCCAAGGCCCATCTAAGGAAGAGAAATCGATAAGGAACAACTAAGAACAACAGGAGGCGAGTTGAAAAGGAGAGTTTCACGGAAAGAGGAAAGATAGACCCATTCAAGCATTAACAAAGATAGATGTACAGTCAAGCTCGAACCGAAGCTACGGCGCCGCCTCACTCGTCAGTAAAGGAGTAACAGTTTCACATACGAAAGCCCAAATGAATCCGCCCTCACCTCGTCGGCTAAGATTCCGTTCAGTCTGCGCTCGTACATAGATACTAGCCAGTTCAGTCCAATTGCCTGATACTCTCTGAGCTTCAGGCGCTGAACTAGGAGGAATGGTCGAGGGACTATCCGAGCAGCCCTTGCGTCTCGGTCATAGGCATCGAGAGCACTGCTGTTCTTCTCCGTTTCCTCCTCCTCGCCTTGTGCAGGTGAGGCGGTGGATCTCTCCGTAGCACCTCTGTCCTTCCTTTCGGTACCTGTCAGCGAGGAAGTGTGTTCGCTGTCATCCCCACTAGTCTCTGCCTCATCTCCTTCCTCCAAATACTTTGCGTATCTGGCTCTCAACTCATCTAATGGTTCTTCCGCCGCTCGACTCAGATCTTCTATTTCTTGACTCACTTCCTCTTGTCCCATAGCTTTCTCTGCTGCGGCGATTGTGGTTTCATCATCTGCTCCGTCGCTTTCCGGCGCAAAGTCACTCTCCTCCCCAAGTTGTTCGTCCTCTTGCTTAATCCCAACGTCTTGCTTGTACTTCTGAGTGCCAGAAGAAGCGCTTTCCTCGCTCTCTGTCCCACTTTCATCTCCTTCTCTTTCATCCTCTAAGCTGCTGGACTCTGCCTCCATCATCTTTGCATACTGTGCCCTTAGCACTTCCACTGGAACTTCGCTGTCTTGTTGAAGGGCCGCTATCTCCTCCTGGACATTTTGCAGGCTTGTTTCTCTCTCAGCTTGCGCTATGGTCGCTTCATCGTCTGATGATTCAGCCATGGGGACGAACTCGTTGTCATCCTCTACTGCTTCGAGCTCTTTCCCTTCGCCGCATTGAGCGCCATTCCCACTGTCCACTTCGGCTCCACTCGTTTTCGTTTGAGGGTCCAGACCAAGAAGGCCTTTGACCTGAGTTCCATCATGGGCACCATTTTCCGTCCCTCCGACCGTTACCTCCTCATCACTACCTTCCCCAGTCTCTTCCTCTTCTTCCGCTCCCTCTTCCTCCATCATCTGTGCATACTGTGCCCTGAGCACCTCTATTGAGACCTCACTATCCTGTCGTAAAGCAGCTATCTCCTCCTCTGTGTCCTTTGTAGTTGTTTCCCGCTCCGCTCGTTCGATTGTCTCCTCGTCGTCTGATGACTCTACTACTGGGACAAACTCCTTATCTCCCTCATCGCCCGATATGCCAGCATAATCATTTTCGTCTTCCTGATCTTGCAAGCGGACCTCGTCCCCCATGTTCTCCGTTCCTAGTCCTTTGGTTTCCTTACACTCCTCTTGAGCCTGCATTTCTCCTTTCTCTCCAGCTTCTTGACCACTCTCCTCCTTTTCGCTGCTTAGCCCTTCCAGCATCTCCTTATATTTGGCTCGCAGCTCCTCTATCGGCACCTCAACATCGTCCTTTAGGCCTGCTATTTCCTCTTCAGCCTCGTCTTTCCGCTGCTCTTTTTCAGCCTCTGCCAAAGTTGTCTCGTCATCCTGTTCCTCTTCTGGCACATAATCTTCCGGATCGTCCTCTTCCCCCTCTTCTGAATCCATTTCCTCTTCTTCTTCGCCTTCGGAGACCGGAGAGTCCGTAGTATCCCTTAAGAGATCAGTGGACTCATGACTGCGACACTCTCCTCCTTCTAACGTTGACGCCAGAGCAACAGAGTACTTCTCTGTCTGGCCCACCAAGAATCGCAGGTGCTGATCCATAGATCTCTTCCTTTTCTCATCATAGATAAGCTTTTGCTTATAAGCGACAATCTTGTCAATTTTTGCCCAAAACTTTTTTATGTCTCTTCCGATCCTGGCGGCCGTTCTCTTTCTATCTGCTTCCCTTTGCTGACAAGACAATGAGAAGGGTCAGACTATGGCAACATGCGAGTGACGGGTGCGTTTAAGGAGAGGTGAACGGAGATGCGACTATCCGTTGAGCTAGGCGAAGGATAGACACGGACCCAATCCGGAGACGTAAAGACAGACGATAAAGTCAGCATGGAAAGAAGGAGGAAACGTGAGAGGACGAGAAGCAGTGGAGGGAGAGCGGCTAGAATAAAACAGGAGAGAGCGGAGAGCCAAACGGGTCCTATAAATGACTAACCTTTGCCTTGCGACTGTCAATGTTTGCCTTGTTCTTATGGTACTGCTTCACCGCCTTCGCCACCTTCCTCGCCATTGTCTGCTTCCATCGTCTCTCCTCAGCAAAGTCGTTGGACATCCACATCTAGATAATGGTCAATATTAGGGGTCTAAACACGACTTCCGACGTCTCAGTCCACGGCAGGGCTACCAAAAGGACTGTTCTGCTTGTTCAAAGTGCTCCCTCCACCACCAGAATGCTATCTCAAGCGAGACCACCGTCAGCTTAGCGCTTGACTCTTGTCTCGGTCTCTTTCCTCCATCATTCTATTCTGTTGTCCCCTCTAGCATGCTACCGCCTTTGTGATCTTAGCTTTGGAGTGTATGATCATCAGCTTACCATTTCCATGAGAACATAGTCATAGTGAGACTTCCCTTTCTCGGGCGGATCCTCGGCCTTAGCGATAGGTTTGCCCCCAGTTAGCGCTTGCAGCCGCTCCTCTACCGCTTGTTTCCTAGGAAGTATCTCCTCCACAGTCGTCAGCTTCTCACATGCGACTGCCTCGCTCCCCTCGGGACCTTCTAACGCTTCTTCTTGGAATACCGGCGGCTTTACGTTCTGCAAAGGCTCAGCGAAGGCAAATCGGCCTATCTCAATGGGTTCCAAATGGCCCCGTCCGCCCTTGGTGGTTCCAAGGAGCGGCGGCGCTTTCCCATTATGACTCGAGATCTCGGCGTCACCCATCCTTTACTGGAGAACAGCTCAAGTCAGGCCTTGCTAATGACGTTCTTCATCTGTAGGGGAACTGGCTGCTTCAACTTCCGCAGTCGCCAGCTCATCGGACGGCGTTATCACGGTTGGGATTGCCTTCTCTTGTCCTCAGCAAGTTGTGTCCCTCGCATGCTGCATCCTTCTGCTTGGGCTTGGCCATAAACAAGAACACTTTTGCTTCCATACAAGGAAGCACACCTTTCACTGCCGCCGGACAGCCGTGCTCACAACAAGTCGCAGTGGGGCCCTAGATAACGTAGAGCCCCGTATCGCCCTCTCCATCTCCGACTGGCCACAGCTCTAACGAGTCCCTAGGAAGCACTTCAGATTTCTGAGGATGTCATTGATCATGGAGCTTGATCATCAGGTCTGGTTCTCAAGCTGAGCTTCATATTATTTCTAGCTTCCGCCTCGATCTGCACCATCAGCCTTGCCCATCAGCACGAAGCTTTACTTCCATCTTCTTTCTCACTGCTCGAGAAAGATAATCAATTCTCGGTTTTCAACAGTTACTTTCCAGAAACCATGGATCTTTGCGCCTTGATAAATAGCTTTCAAGCATAATGAAGGTTTCAGAAGAAACCTTATGTGCTAGACACTATAGAGTAGGTGAAAGGTATCGAAGGTCCGAAGTAATGGAAATGTTTCCTTGGGAGGTCATGATGTAGTGAAAGATCTCAAGAGTTCCGTTCTGTCTTCAGAATCGCATCCGTTCTCACAGAAGAGTTCGAGCTTCAGGAAGATGATGCTGGGAAGTAGGGCGGACGATGGATGTCAATACCCTGGAAGCCTGGACAATCAGGCGCGATAGAAGAGCTCTACTGCAGTTAGCAGTCCCGCCTTGCGGCTAACTCAATGGCCTGATTAGATGCTAAGGACAATACAGCGTCGAGGTAGTCCAGCGCTAATCGTCTCACCATGGCTCTACATGGCTCGTCGCTGATATTTGGGGCGAGCTATGGTCTGCTCATACCGGGGACCCTGTACTTTGCATGTAGGCTCTAGTGGTCAACTAATGGTACTTTCCAATCATTGACTGGACCGAGCTTCTTCCCCTTTCCTTGCATTGACTCCGACAGATTGCACAATGAAGGGGGCAGAGTCACGAAGTGGGGCCTGCCAGATCTGTTGTCGTTGGTTGCCCGAGGGCACTCAGCTTGCCTGCCTCTTAAGCTGTCTTTCTTTACTAGTCATATGCGTCGTTCCTGCCATCTCATTCCTAAGACTGCCCGCATCCTCGCAAGGGCTCTCCAGAGAGTGGGAATCGCTTCTGTAAGCAGAACCTGACGCTCGCTTCCGCGTTTACCATCTTACCCCCCTCATTTGAAGCCATCAGCAAACCCGCAACAGCCATCTTATGGCCTGCCTGTTCTCGGCACAAGCCCTAGCCCTTTGGGTGGGTTCTATGTCGTACCGCGCCTTGGCGATCCGTAACCTCTAAGACTTGGTCTCCTGTAGCTCGACAGCTTGTGGCAGTTTGCCCTAATTGTGACGCTCATGGGAATCTTCGTTGATACTTTAGTTCCAGCCGCCCTTTGCAGCGCGGGTATCAGCATCTGTCGGATGATGATGGCCGGAGAACTTGGAACGTGGGTTGATCATGAAGATCATGTCAGAACCATAACCGCAAGTAAGGGCCAGATCAATACGAATGCAGGGCAAAAGAAGAGGAGAGAGTAAAGATGAAGGTGAAACAAAGGTAACTTGACGCAAGACGGTCAGGTACTAAGCATGTGCTTGAAGGCACTATAGGGAGTGGTGTGAGTCTTCTGTCCAGCTGTCTCATGCTAGGATTCCTGGCAACGTCTCCTGAGGTGACCGGTAAAAGACGCCCGGAACTGTCATGGCGTGTTCTGGCCCTGTATTCGGCATTGCTGGCGGCCTCAATCATCGGTAGCCCTCTTAACTCCACACTTAACATCTTTTATCTTCTACTAGAGCCCACTCGATGACCTTGACCCATTCTTCCAGTCATGGCCTCCTCTACTGCTTTTGCAGCGCCGTTTCGGCTTCACTGTCACTCCAATGGCGTTCTCCTAAAGTGGAGTTGACACAATGGCGAGTTCTATACAGGAAGAATTTTATTGTCCGGCTAATCCGTCATGCTTCCTTCCTCCTTAGGGCAGATTATGAAGCAAGCTCAGAGCCTAGCTTTAGAGCGTAGCATCCTAATCCCAATGGCGTCAAACCACTTCCGTAGTCTCACCAGCCTGAAGAGGAGGCTAGAGTGTCTAGAAATTGCCTTCCTGGTAATCACTAGTTAAAGGGGTATGCCCCGGTCGGAGTCACTCGTCTTCGATATCTCCCCACCAACTCCTCTACATGTCCCTCCTACCAGCAACTATAGTCCTCGATACTGTCAGTGATCTACTAAGTGCTCGCTCATTTATCCACAACGTCCAGATTCTCGGACCCATAACTGTGGCGGCCGCTCTCAGTATGGGCAATAACCTTACCGGGGTTGCTCCGGTCCTGGTTGGCAGCTGGCTTATCGGTAGGTTTTTCCCAAAGAGCCATGTACTGCCAATTGACACTCGATCAGCTGACTCGCAATTCTAGGTGCGACAAGCGTACTTTCCTTGCCGCTACAGGTTGCGCTTCTATTAGAGGCCATTCACTTCCTACCCCAACTAGGTAGTCCGTTCCGCCTACCCCCTGCTTTTCTGCCCATATAGCTGTTTTAAGACCTAGAATCCACGGCGTGCGATTGGTGATCTCTGCTCACCCTTGCCGTGATTGAAACCTTGAGCTCTGCTTTAGATCTCGTTGCGCAATCCACGTTTCTGAGCAGTAATTGCCCATCCTGTAGAGCGCCGAGACCGAATTTCGCAGCGCCAGCTGAGCACCATTGAGCGTCTGTGGGAGAACGGAGTTCAGTTTTATGAGCATCCGCTATTCCTAGCCAGCTTCGCCTACTGTCTCTTGCATGCAAATGTGTTAGAGTTCGGAGCGCTGAGTACGTCTTACCTCGTTTGGCGACAGGTGAGAATAAGTAGAATCTGCGTCAGGCAACCAGGTAGACCGTACTCTTCTCCTCTTATAACTATAAAAAGGCGTGTGCAGAACCTGAGATCCCTCAAGCTCTACCTGAAGTCTAAGAAAAGTCTAGATATGTCAGGAAATGGCGTGGTGGGGAGAGAAGACATTAAGCACGTCTTCTTATGAGCCTCTACTTCCTTTGCTTAGATACCTGTCATGGATATTAGCCTAGCCCAAGGGGCCGGTGCATTTCTTTGCGGGCTACCATTAGCCTTCTCCCATCAACTAGGAAAAGCTTTTGGCTCTGTGGAGAATTTGGCTCTTGTTGCAGGCTGGGCGTTCTTTCTGTCGCTGCTACCCATTGCAGTGTCACATCGCCTTGGTATGTAGTCCGAGCTGAGGTGGTATCGAGGGGTCCTCACAACAGCTTGGCTAACTATTTTTCCAAACACACTATAGGCAAAGGAGATATGGTGTTACTTTCCTGTCTTGCTCTCTCTCGCTTCGCATTCGGATGCGCGACGCTTAGTGAGCAGAAGCTCTTGCAGACATGGGTCCCGGTAGAAATAAGGGGCACTCTCTTAGAAGTGCAGGTCAGCTTTTGCGAAATGCCCGTCCGTCTTCCAAGAAAATGGCACTTCTTAACTCTAAATCTCTCTCTTGTCTCCTTTTCTGAATCTGCCACCATGCAACTCCACGCACCAAAGGGTGCGATATCGCAGTCAATGAGTTTGATGGTGCAAATATTGGGCATAGCCGTCAGCAACCCGCGGGACTTTTCATACCTAGTCACCGTCAGTCTTCTCGCGCTCTTTGTATCAGCCATAATTCTTCTCTTTTGGAGAATTGCTAAGCGTCCCCCGCGTGTTATACATGACCCCGAGGTCTCCCAAGGCGCGTCCAGCACTAAGAGTAGCCCAGCCTTTTTGGCTACCGCAAACAGGACGATTAGTTTGGAACAGATTACCATTTGATGTGATCCCACTAAGTTCTTTTTTACAAGGTCAGTTTACTATGACAACCGGATGGGCTTGCCTGCCAGAGGGTTTCCATTCCCGGCACTTTTCTTTTATAAGAAATCAATTCTCTCTCTCCCCATCAGCATGTTCTACTTCCTTTTCCTTTCTTTCTCATGTTCTCTTTCTCCTTCTCTCCACTTGACACCAAGACACGACATCTATTTGAACACCGTCGTCTCCCTCTGCTTCTCTGTCTGTGGGGGCGCAAGCTACATATCTCCTGAAATGACAGGGAAGATAAATAAGGACATTCAACCCTATGCTAGAGTACACGGTGGGTGGTTGGACGGACTTCCTCTCTCTCTCCCCCTCTCTCTGCTCCGCCTCGCATATGCTGCATAACTCCTTACAGCGCTGTACTGGCAATAGTCCTCCCATTCTTTTAGATCTGCCTTGCTCACGACTCATGGCTCTCTGACTGCTCCTGTTCCTGCTCTTCTTGATGACCCTCCGTTGCAGCCCGGTGGTAGTGATTTGGCCCTCCTTCTCCTCTCTCTCTCGTCCCACCCCGGTGGTCTCTTTCCCCTCCTCGCTCATGGCGCTCCTTCTTCAGCTGAACCTTAAGCCTCTTTCGTCCCACCTATGGGGCCAAGAAATAGACCGTCAGCATCACAAAAGAAACTCCGCGCAAGATAGAACAGGCTGATGGGTACCTGGAACCCGTTCATCCCCTTGATTGCATTCTCTGCAGATACGGCATTGTCGTAGCTAACAAAACCTGTAGATGTGTCATCAACGTAGAGGCGTACGAGAGTCAGCTCCTTAAGCTCTTTGCCCTATGATGTTAGCCCACGGACTTACCGAAGCCTCGACTTCTCCCGCTCTCCTTTTCGACCATAATTCTGGCACTGACAACATTGCCATAAGTGGCGAAGTAGTTGAACAGGTCCTGATTCGTCATGTCGTTTGGAATATGGAAGACAAAGAGATTGCATCCGGGAGGACCCTGCCCATCCTCTGTTGTTTGAATTGGAGGGCCAGGTCCAACTATGGGCGCGTAGCCTTACGAGCAACAAACAGTCAAAACCAGCAACTGATGCGCGGGCTCAAAGTACTACAAGTCCTACCATAGCTGCCATATGGAACAGAGTAGGGGATCATATAACCGCCAGGAAAAGGAGGATAGACTGGCTGTCCGAAGTACCCCGGGTAAGCCATGGAAGGAAATTGATAGTTTGGAACCGCGGGCAATCCTGGACCTGTCGTAGGAGCAGGGGGCCCTTGGACTGGGGAAGAGGCAGTCGCTTGGCTACCCTCCTTAGGCCTGGGAGTGAGAGATTAACAATCAGACGAGAGAGGAAGGACGTCGCAGGCGAAAAGAACTACCTTTCCCAACTTGAGTCACTAGTTGGTTGGCTGTAGTAGTACATTCTCCTATCTGCTGGAGGATGCTGACCCCAGGTCGAACTCCCGCTCTCTCCACCCCCGGGTGAACCCTGGTGGTTTGACTGATTCCGAGGTGACGCTGTCTCTTTCATGGCCTTCCCTGGCTGATCGGCCATGACGGCCAATACTATTTCTTCCAGCACTCCTCCGAGCTGCAAATCTGCTGAGAGCGTGAAGCAAGGCATGACACGGTGCAGATGGCACGGTGAACACGAGAAAGAGCGAGCAAAACTCTCATTTCTCTTACCTTCAGACTTGCAGGTAATAGGCGAGTCACAGAGTCCTTGGAGGTTCCTACTGAGATGGTGACAAGGGACACCTTTACAGGAGAGGCCTCAGAGAACGGTGGTGGAATTTGAGTCTTGCCGATTCCAGAGCTTACTTGGAGAAAGTCCAGAGGACCTTAGTACACAGACCAGCCTTAGTATTCTATACAGAGCGACTATCTGCCCAAGAGCACCGCGGCAAGTGGTCACCCTGTACTTGTAAGTAAGGCTCGATCGCCACGCCGACAGTCAATAGCCAGAACTGAAAGATGCTGGACTCTCGTCTACACCTTGAAGCCAATGCTATGTCCTCTATATTAAGTGCACTTGACGCCTTCTTTCTGCCTTGGTTTCCTATGTCAAAGCTGCTAAACAGAGCTTTTCGGCTGCTAAACAGAGCTTCTCGGCTGAACATCGTGTTTTCTCGCCTTTTCCCAGTGTCGGTTTGCCCTTAATATTATGCTCTGTCTTCTTTCTACTGTCTCTGTCTCATTTGAGGTGCCTCTCTGCCTCTGCTACGGCTGTTTACTGTACTAATCTGTCTCTTACCCGCTGTCTCTATCGTTCGCTCTGTGCCACTCTTTCTTCTCTATGGTTATTTGTTATCTAAAGAAAATCAGGTGTCAGCCCTCATAGTAGTAATACCCCAGAATGGACCAGTATCACAGTGGAATACATCGAGAATAAGAAGCTTCTGAAGTCCGTAGTAATATTTGCTTGGGAAGAGGTCCAGGAACCTGGCTGAAAGGGCTGAGATTTCTGAAATCAGCCGCGCCTATCCGCTTTTTGGCATGGACCAGCTTTTAGAAACAACCGCTTTGCGTGAACTCAGGCCAGAAATGGCCCTTGAAAGGTTACTGTGTAATTGCGTCATTTTTTGAAATTCCTTTGAGCATCTCCCTAGAACATTGTTTGTGTCATCAATCCTGGCGGACCGTCAGCGGATCAGAGCTCACTTCAAGCCATAGATGGCCGCTAGACTCTGACCCGAAACCGAAATAGCACTAAACCGGAGTTCTTGAGTCCGTTTTGAATTCAGACTCACTACAAACTATATCGCCCCTTGGCGAGTCAGAGCTCGAAGAGAGATGCAAGGTAAAACAAATTTGTCAGCAGCATGAGAGACAGAGTTATTACGAGAGACAGATGCAGTATTTAGTGCTAGAGTTAGAGAGAGGCAGGCAAATTTCCTTTGTGGCTCTCCCTTTGACCCTCTGGTGTCTGTCTGTCCGAGGTTCAAAAGTACGAAAACTGCCTTACAAACATGGACAGTCATTGGTGAGTACCTCCAACCACCCATTGTCTGCGTAGTCCTGCCACAGCCCATACCCATAATGTGAGGTGGAGGGAATCGGCGGCTGCCCGGGGACGGGCATAATCGTCACTATCAGTGGAGGTAGCGTTTGAAATTGAAAGTGGAGTCTCTCTCACTTTTCTTCCTCTTCAAGTTGACGCCTGACCAAAGCTTCGCTTTCTTGGTGGTGGTTGATCTACTCCTTGTAGATCTTGTTATGTGTCTCTTGGTCGTCGAAGAAGAAGCTGCAGTTGTCCTACGAGGAGCAGCCTTATTACCTGCTTGCTGGGTCATCATCAGAAGACGAAGAGCTGGTCCTTGGTTGTCGAGTGTTCTCATCGTCTCAACCCGGTTTGACTGACGGGCAAGATCCTCTTTCTTTCTTCTTGCTCTTTTGATATGATGGCCATAATGTTGTGTTAGTTGCGGCTGAAGGGCTCAAGCAGCAGCATCCTATCCGCTCAGGGCAATGTGTTTGAGATTTGAAAGAACTAGCCCTCTTTTCACTCTAAGCTGGTAATCGCCGCCACTTTCTACTTTTTCGTGTCATGGCTCCCTTCGTATTGGCTTGTGGGCTGGCCTCGCTCTGAACTTAAGTAACATAGATAACGTACGCACACACTTCCGAATCTGTCTTCGTCTCTTCTTATGGCCAATGTTCCCGATTCCCACGCTGCGTTGAGCTGTCCTCCTAATAGATTGTGCAGGCAACCGTCCCTCTCCCACTCTCTGGCCCTGTTCGAGCCCGCGATTTCTCCCTCCCCCATCTTATCAATCACAGCACCAGTGGTGCTCTGTACGTGCCCTTCCTCCAGGACTGGATAGCGTGTCTCTGCTGCTCTTTCTCCTGTGGTCTGCCAAGTAAAAACATGAGATCTTTTCCTGCTTGTTCCATTCAATGCAGTCCACCGACCTTACTACTCCCAACTTTCTTCGTATCTGCTCGTACCTCGGTGATGGGTGATTATCCCGGGAAAGATGTCGGGGTTGCCACCGCGACAGACAAGTTGCTATACCTAGGGTTGCCCGCTGCACATGTCCTATCTGCTGTCCCACGTCAGTCGTTTTTTTTTTTACATAACCCTTCCATGGGTTAGAACTCCCGCTGCATCTTGCTCTAGCACTCGCTCGCTTCTTCGTCTTCAAGTCAGCCTGATTCCATGCCGCATGCAGAAAGGCCTGCCGCTGCATATACCCCTCTCCTCTGGCTCTGTTTCTAACGCCGCTATCAACCGACTCGGTTCCTCTATGTTCTTCGGTCCTCGCATTGTCCTTGGTATACTGTCCTCTGTGCCTTCTCGCCTCGTTAGGACTGTGCTCTGCCCCTTTTTGTTGTCTTAAAGGCGTCGTTCTCAACAGCACATGTCCCGCAAAGAAGAGGTGGCTCATTCTTCTGTTGTCAACTCTCCTTAGGGGCATTACCTAGATATTTGAGATTTGATTATGGTAACGTCGCTGGCCCCGTCTTCCTGGTGTGTCCTGTTTTTTCAATTATAGCACACCAGAACTTGACTTTGTTCCTCTTCCTCCTTTCCACCATCACATTTGTTATCATCGTGTCAGCAAAGGAGCTTCACTGGTGCCGGTAGTACATACATACAACAATTAGATAAGCCTTCCTTTTCTCTCCTCTTTTTTCCTGCAGATGCTATTAAATTGTTATTGCTGAAGCTTTGTTGGCGATTCTTCCGTCCGGCCCACCACGACAACGGCTTTAGCAGCCACGTTTCAGGGCACTAATATTACATGCAAGAAGGGTGAAGGTGGTCTGAAAGGAAGAGCAGTGAAGGAGGAATGACTATTATGATGGGCTTTTTTTCCTCTAACGAATGAGGGGTCTCCGTCTTCCTTTAGTCTTATCCCATTCCTCCGTTCTTTTAAATTAGTCCACCACGACCTCCGGCGGCGGCCGCCCTAGAGCTCCTAAGCATGAAGCTGTTATTAGGGTCTCCATTGTTCTCTCTCTTCCATTGCCTTGCTCTGTTGCGGCTTCTCAACCACAATAGCCACACCATCACTATGAGCCCGACCTCCTCCTTCTCATAAAATCTTACACTTCAGTTCTTGGACATCATTTGCCCCGCCACCTGGTTGATGGTCCCTTCCTTATGCATCGTCCTCGGCATCATTATGCTCTATTGCTGTGTATGTACAGCAGACATTCTTGTTCTCTCTTTTCCTACAATGAAGCTTGCAGGCAATAATGATGAAGATGATGATCCTGAGAAGGTGATCAAAGAATATTTATCGTGCCAAAGCCGAAATATCGAATCTAACAGAGCACCACGTCCTTCAACAGAGATCTACCTTAAGGAGTTCCGAAAATAACTTTTAAGTTCGGCATTCCCGATCACTTTTTCGGGTTAGAAGATCTGTAACCACTTTTTTCTGATGAAGTCGTGACAGGGCCAACAACACGGCAAACACGCAGCAAGGAAGCTTTTTGAGGTAAGATGACAAGGACGAGAGAGGAAGACGCGAGTCACTGTCATCTTCTAGTTAACCAGGAACCCTGTCTTTTCAGCCTTTCTCTCCTTCTTGTCCTTCTCTCTCTTTCTCTCTCTGGATTTGTCACGTCTTGCAGAGCAGTGCTGGGCCATGATGATGATGAGATGATGCGTTGTTATCCGCAGCAGCGAAGAGATGGATTGCGCCTCCACTTGTCGACAAGACTCGGTCGACATCCGCAGCCCTTCGTCCGTTACAGAGCGCTCATGCGCAACGACATGTCATCACGGAACTGTCCTTGGTTGGAAGGAGACAAAGCTAAAGCGGCCTTCACCCTTCTCTCCTGTTTAATCACTGTCTCCTAATCGGGCAACTCTTTGTTTTGCGTCGTGTCAGACTTGTGAAGCAGCCGCACCGCGCCAAGATGGATACCTTCGATGAATGTCCAATCTAACCCCTAAAGATGTTAGTGTGCAAATGCAAGACAAGAAGCTCCTTCAGCCACCAGATCGTCCTCCTTGTCTTTCCCATGGTCGACATTTCAGAACACGAAAGAAAAAGGGTAGATGACAATGTACTATGCCCGAAAGGCCACAGCGGTGCGCCTTATTGTTGGACAAGTCCAAGATGGAGTCAGCCCACGTTTAGGACTGACAAGGAGAGAGCCATGAAAGGCAGGATGCAGATGCCCTGGGCAGCTCAAACGAATCGGCTGCAGCCTCACTTGTTGACTACTACTTCTCCTTTCCTCCCTGCCCCGGGCTTAGCCATAACTTGCTACTCCTTAAAAATTAATTGACTGTCATGATCCTTCTTTAGTCTTCTATGTTCGCGAGTCCATCGCCCAGGTAGGCGATGCAACGTCGCCTCCGTGTTTCTTGGTATTTTCTCAGAAGTCTGTCCCACTTGCTCTTTTCCTCCACGTGAGTTCAGGAGGTCCTCACATTCCTAACCGAAGCCACCCCGCGGCGCCCAGTCGCCGTCTACGAGAGGATCAGCATGGAGATAGGTGTATCTGGCGTGACCGGCTCAGCTTTGCAGTCACTGACGCAGCCAGGAGTCGATGCTGAGCTCGTTACGTACCCTTCTCCGCCCGCACAGACTGACTCGGGAGCCGCAATCATAGGGAACACATATCACACCACACCCGAACCCACTGTCAAGGACATTGAGGCAGGGGCTGCGGTAGACCTGCAGCGCCTGGAGAGCGATCATAGCCTGACAAGCAATAAGTCTGTGGCACTCTTCCTCAAGGCAGTACGATCTAGCGTCAGTCCATCAGTTCAGCCTGATGATCCTGAGAGCGCTGTAAGAAATGGGAGTCAATCCGAGCAAAAATGGCCTTCACCAGAGATGGAGGCCTTACTTGAAAGCAATTTCTCAGCAGCAACTTTGGAACAGATCCTTGACCTTATGGGTGGCCAAGAGAGCTTCATCACCAACGTGGCAAGGCTTCTGGAGATGGCTCTGGGAGAAGAAGTCCCAAGGCTTACAATCCGCTTCACTGACGTCGAAGTGAGCGCAAGAGTGTCTCCTGCCGCTGGTGCGGGGTCACAGGCCACCACCATTGGAGGTGCTTTGAAGGGCATCGCCACTGGTAAGCTGGATTTTTAAGCCCAACTCACAACGGCGCTCTTGCTTCTTATCAGTGTAGGAGATATTAACCATTGACCGATCTCTCTCAGGATGTTTTAGGCGCCGTCAGCAGCGAAGGTAAAAATTCTTCAGAACTGCACAGGCAAGATCCGACCGGGGAAAATGACTTTACTCCTAGGCGGACCTGGGAGTGGCAAGAGTTCCCTCCTCAAAGTTCTTAGTGGCCGTCTTATGGACAACAAGCACACGAATGTGAAGGGCAGAGTGGATTACAACGGCGTTGACATTGCCAGCGTTCCAGATAAAGTCTTATCATCGGTAGGCTACGTTACACAGGTAGGTTGAGACTTCTTCAGACCATCACAAGGCAAGCATAGCTCACATCTGCTTTCATCCGTATGTGGCTATTGTTGCAGCGTGATATTCACACACCAACGCTGACTGTGGAAGAAACGGTTCAGTTCTCTTTTGCCTGCCTTGATAGTAAATCTCAGTCTAAGGCAGCAGTGTCCACTCCCTCAAATCTTGAGGCTGATCCCAAGCTCAGGAAGGCCAAAGAGCTTCTAGAAGTCTTGCACAGGCGACGGCCCCAGCTGATCCTGAAGGTCCTGGGACTTGAGGGTTGCCGGAAGACTGTGATTGGCAATGCCATGCTCCGCGGAGTCAGCGGGGGTGAAAAGAAGCGTGTGACAATGGCGGAGGTTCTGGTTCGACGCAATAGAGCGCTTTTCATGGACGAGATTAGCACCGGACTTGACAGTGCGGCAACCTTTGACATTTGC
>FLMG01004275.1:5224-20260 GCA_900088475.1 Hyphochytrium catenoides
TCTCTTTGGTCTTTTCCAGTCCTCAACCTACTTTCACGCACTTTTCTTTAATGTACGCATCTCGCTCGTTCCTTCCTGGTATATCCGTCTTGCTTCTTCCCTTTTTGAGCTCTTATAAGCTCCTCAGCCGCTGCTCAACCTTGGGACCCTAGCGGCCCTCAAGCCCGATACCTCTCTTTGCTATGTGAACTCTTTTGCTTTCGTTCCAACTTGCTGCACCTACTTACTCTTTGTTTTACTGCAGCTCTCCAGCATGTGGGGATATCTTGGGAACGTTGTGTCGACTCTTTGGCTTCCAGGAGCAGAATGCATTGAACCAGAGGGAGAATGTCGCCCTGCTTGTCACCAATCAAAAGCTGCAGGCCCAGCCTCCAGGTTACGTGCAGCCGGAGGCAGCATCCGCTGCAGGAGATAGAGAAGAAGAGAGAGGTTTGCAGGAGGCGATAGGAAAGGTGCACTCCCACTTGTTTGATAATTATCGAAAGTGGTGCAAATACATGGGCATGAAGCCAAACTTCTCTCCCGACCCGCTAGTGGACGTGGTTCTCTTCTTCCTCATCTGGGGAGAAGCAGCAAACTTCCGCCAGACGCCCGAGTTTCTCTGCTTTCTCTTCCATAAAATGAGCAGATCTGCATCCACTTGCCTAGGAAGGGACTTTGAAACTCTTGCGCCGGGTAAGAAAGAAGCGCCTGGAGACCGATCTATCTTCTAGAAGTGACCCTTTCTACGGGCCTTAAGCTGAAACCCGGACGCCGCTGGCATGAACTTATTGTCTTTTCTTCCTGCAGACAATCTTCTTACTCTGATTTCCATACCTCTGCTTCATACTTTGACATGCGTTCATCCGGTCGTAGTTTGGGAACGGTAGAGGCTAAGCCTTGGGGCGTTGAGCCTCGCTTACTTCTTCCGTCTCGTGCTCATCTACCGTCGCATCTTAGGCTCATTTCTTAGCGGTGTAATCAAGCCAATGTATGCCGAGCTCAGCCGCGAGAACAATAAGAAGACCGCCAAAGGCATCAGAGCCGACCACGTGAGGATCATGAACTATGATGACTTCAACGAGGTAAGTAATTCCTGGCCTTTCTTTTAGGCACCGCCTCCGTAATGCAGTGTCTTGACTTATCTTAGCACTTTGTACCGCGCCAGACCCAAGCTCAATCTAGTGAATAACCCTCTCTTTCTCCTTGCTTCTCTCTGGATAGTTCTTCTGGGCAAAAAAGTGTCTCAAGTATGAGCCCAACAATGTGGCGAGTGCGTTCACCCCGAGTGCTAAAGGCGCGAGTAAAATGGCCAAGAAGACTTTCAAGGAGAAAAGAGGCTGGACCTCCGCCTGTCTTGCCTATGGCCGCATCTTCCTCTTCAACTGCGCGCTCTTTCTTGCGACGGTGGCCTTCTCTTTGAACATGACGGCCATCTGTCCTCAGGCAAATGTCCTCTACACACTGCATCCCCCTCCAATCTTTAGAAACTATAGCTTCCTCGACCATCCTCTCCAAGTGCTTCCGTCCAATCTGCCATCAGATCACTGGAATAATCTGGTGAAGAAGAAGGCGGACTTAGATCAGAAAGGACCTGACAAGGCACCTCGTTCCTGCTCTGTGGGCGCACTAGCTCGCTGTCTGGGAACCACAGTGGCAGTGCTGACTAATACTAAGACTACCTCTACAGCGAAGGGTAGTAAGAGCGAGACCTCCAGCGCCACTATTGTGGACTTTCCATCTCTGAACTTCGTGATGGACTTTGGACTCTCTTCCAGCACGGAGGGCTGTGTTTCATCGAGCACTGGCAGGTGTCAATGCTACTTAAACAAGGTAAGATGACCAGGCGCCTAAAATAGAGAAAAACACCGAGACATCCCCTGTCGCTTCGTTAATCCTACGTCCATGACTGCTTTGGACTACGCCACTTTCATCGTCTCTCTTTCTGCTGCACCGTATCTATTAACTGATTGGATCCCTGCTTATCTCCTTTCCCTACCTTTAGATTGAGAAGTGCTTCAGCCAGAAAGGAAGTTTCCGTTATAGCAATGGCACCTTGGACACCAAACGACAGATGGACCAGAAAACTTGCAAGGAGATAACACAAGTCAAAACCTTCTACGACAGCGCGAAGAGAGTCATCAATGATGCTGGACCAGGCCTTCTGAACTGCAATAAGTGCAACTTGGCGCTCTCCTCAATCTTAGACTTTGGAGGAGGGAAAAAGCCTGTTCTTGATCTTATTATGGAGCTTAATCCTCTTCAAAAAAGCGCAATGATAGTGCCGCAAGCGAAGAACGGAAAGGAAGAGACGAGCTTCACGCGGCTGATTGTCTGTGCGGCAGGCGTCGCACTGCTGGCTATCTTCATCATTCTTGAGCTGCAGCGATGTCTATGCAGTGGAGGTACTAACGGGACGGCTCTGACCGCGTATCTATTTCTTCCCTGCCTCTATCTATCACCTATAGGAGAGAACTTCACCTTATATTTGTGGCGTTATAAGTGTTCTTTGACGTTGCTGCTGGCCACTTTACCGTTCTCAAGTTGGTGGACGAACGTCAACCGTTCTCCTTATGACTCTTGCTTTCCCTTTCTTATAATACTGGCTGCAGTCATTTCTTTCCCCTGCAGTAACAAAGCCTGTTCAATTCATCCTCATGCGTCCATTTTGTCATCCTCCTTGCCGCAGTGGGGATTGGATTCATCGGGCGCAAGCTTCGCGTGCCTACCGGCGCTTATTGGCGGTACACCTGCTTCTGGATCTTCCTCTACCTCTTCAAGCTCATTGTCTCTTATCAAGTGATGGTCAAGCCGCTGGTTGAAGCCTCGGTGTTCATTGTCAACTATCCTCACGATAGAGCTCAGGAGAGCTACCACTTTCTTATCCCGACCGACATCTTCCAGGCAGACTATCTGGCGGCCATCTGGATCCCTGTCTGGCTTGTATTTATGTACGACGTGCAGATCTGGTACTCTATCTTCTCGGTCATCGTAGGCGGAGTTCGAGGCTTTAACCTTAGGGTAGGCGAAGTAAGGTCATTCCGGCTGTTGAGACAGACTTTCCGGACCATTCCCGACCTATTCAACAAGAAGATCGTGCCCAATATTGAGGAGAGAAACAACGATAAGAGAAGAAAGAAGCTGCAGAGGAAACAGAGCCAACCGGGCAATGCCGACTTCGCGCCGCTTCGAAGGTTTGAGCGCGTCTCATACTCAGAGGGGAACGACCCACTTTTAGCAGAGGCGAAGAAGTATTCTGCGCTGTTGGACCGCTCTCTAGAGAAGTATAACAGAAACAGGATGGATCGTAATCATGAGAGACCGTCTATACGGTCATCATCAGTGTCAACCTCGGTTACATCTTCTTCCTCTCCGGTTGGGCTTGTCGGTAGGTTTTGCACTTCTCTTTTTCTATCCATCCCTTGTTTTCTTGGGCCATCTCTCTCTCTCTCTCTTCCCCTTGTGAGCCTTTGTCTAAAAACCGGAAACACTTCTTAGATGACTCTTTCCGCCCGATCAACTGCTTTGCCTGAACCTCTCTGGCCCAGGTCCTGCATTTGATCGGAGCATTGCGTTTGCCATGGCGTGGAACAGAGCTCTCGAGACGCTAAGGGAGGCTGACGTTATCTCCAACAGAGAGCTCAACGTTTTGAGGTAGGGCTTGAGCTGTGGACCTCGCCCCCCTAATCCTCGTCCTCCTCCTTCTTTCTCTCTCTCTCTCTTTCTCTCTCTAACTCTCTCTCTCTCTCTTTCTTTCTTGTTCTCTCCCATTCTTGTCTGGAGTGCTTCCTGCTAAGTTGGGACTCTTTCTAAGACCTAAGTTATCATCTTTTGTTCTTTTCGACAGAAAATTTGCGGTCATAGTCCCCCGTTTCTGTCTGTCAATGCTCTCTCTTACTTCTTCCTTCTGCGTTGTAGCTATCTTATCGATTCAAAGGACGAAGAGTCTCTGGAGCAGCGCCGGCTGTACATGCCTGCTTTCCTCACTGCTGGCAAACTTGATGAGTCTATTGACATCATAGAGCAGTGCGCCGCCACCGCAGCTAGACTGAACCAGGACAGCAAGAAGAGAAAGAAGACTAAGCACGTTCAAAAAATAGAGGCAGCGATGAGAGAAAGACTGCTGAAAGATGGTCTGAGAGTAGAAGCAGTGTTAGGGAGTTACGCTTTCGCTTCGCAGGTAAGAATATGCCTCAAACTCTCCTCTTTTTCTCATCAACGCTCCGTCTTATGGGCGAGACACCTTAGACTTTGTGCTTAGAAATAGCTCTGAATGCTCACCATCCTGTGTATCAGGTGTTGTTTCTCTTGTTAGGAGAAGAACATGAGCAAGACCTTCTGCCAGCTTTCCACTTTATAGAGCAATCCATAACCAACGGAACGGCGCTGCAGGATCTGGATCTCACCAACCTACACGAGCTCCGGACTTGCTGCTCAGAGCTGATGAGGGTAAGAAGAGTCTCCGCTTCCTATTCTTAGGCTCTGCTTTTTGTCCTACTCCGGTCCGCTCTATCATTTATGAGGTCGATCTCACATGTTCTCCCCTCCTCTTGCGTGGGTTCTCTCTCGGGTCCCAGGCTATCTTAGAAGAGGTTCCTGACAAGCCCGGCTCCGAGGAGAGCATCAAGTTCCAGCGCGGCGTTTACTTTGTAATTGGCTGCGTAGAGAGTGTGTTGCATGAGTTGAAGAGAGTCCTTTCTGGGAGAGAAGATCTAGTCAAGAGGCTGGAAGAGACGCCTTTCCGGCCTAACTCCTTCTTCTTTCCCGGAGACCAAGGGCATCAGTACGCTGCTAAGCAGCTCAGCGCTGTGGTCAATGATGGCGCTGTAAGAGACGTTGTGTCTAGGGCTTACTACCTGCTTAGCGTTGATAACCTGGTAAGTGCATTGCTCCGTCTCCCTCTTTCTCCATTTCCTATATTCACATTCTGCGACCTCTTTGTGTCGCTTGCTTCGCCGTATCTGTTGGCTCTAAGACTTTATCCCAGCACTTACGAGTCAGTACCCTTCAAGGCCTCAATGCTTTTCAAGTCCTCATGGTCCTCGTTTCTACTCTCTCTCTCTCTCTCTTTCTCTCTCGCTCCCCCTCTCTCTCTCTATCTCTTTTCTAGGATGCCGAGCCCCGGTCAGAAGAGGGTCGCCGTCGACTTCGGTTCTTCACCAACTCTCTCTTCATGGATATGCCACTGGCTAGAGCGTTAAAGCAGATGAGAAGTTTTGGCGTGTGCACTCCGTACTATGGAGAGATTGTGCTCTACTCTCTTAAGAACCTTTTGGAAGAGAACAAGGAAGGAATGAAGCTTCTCTTTTATCTCGCCACTATCTATCCCTTTGAGTGGGCGAACTTCTTAGAGAGAATTGGCGCAAGTGACACAGACTCGGCGGTCAGAAAGAGTCCGGAAGAAGTGCGTCTCTGGGCTTCCTACAGAGGACAGACACTGGCGCGCACCGTGCGGGGGATGATGTACTACGAGGATGTCATCCGGTTCTTGCACTGGCTGGAGATAGGTAAAGAACACACGGGGGCAGAGGGAGAGAGAGATGAGAGAGAGAGAATGAAGGTCTTTTCAACTAACCTTCATGCTTTTCAAGAGCAAACCTCCTCTGCAACCTTCCTGGTGTGCTATGTGTCTGGGTCTGTCCTTCCCTGTAGAAGCCTGCATGCCTTTGCCAAGACTCTTTTCCTGGTTCCTGATTTTCGTAACCACTGCCACGACCGCCGAGTGTACCGCCGATCGTACCGCTCATCGGGTGCTCACAACATTCTCTCTCTTCCTCTATATCCCTTCTTCTCCTCCTGCTCGTGCCTGCCACCGGCTCTGTTGTCTCTCTCTCTCTCTCTCTCTCCGCTCGCCGATATGTAGGTGAGGATGAACTGATGCACATTTCTGGTTGCACTTGCAACAAGTGCCGTAGATTGGACGAGATGGTAGACCTCAAATTCTCTTACGTCTGCACCTGTCAAATCTATGGGAAGATGAAGGACGAACAGCGGCAGCAGGCGCTGGACATCGACCAGTTGCTCCACATGCATAGCAGAATGCTGAGAGTTGCCTATGTGGACGGTCCCAAGAAGGTCAAGGAAGGGCCTCCAAAGTACTTCTCTGTTCTCATTAAGAGCTCTGAGGGAAGGGTCGTAGAAGGTACGGAGAGAGAGAGGGTCCATCTGTACGAGGTGGCTGTCCACCGTAACCTCCTTCTCTCTTGGAAAGCTGCCTTCCTACTCTGAAAACTCTGTTGATACTCTTGGCGTCTTACTTCCGAAGTGGCTCTTCTCTGTCTGTCTGTCTGTCACTCTCTCTCTCTCTCTCTCTCTCTCTCTCTCTCTCTCTCTCTCTCTCTCTTCTCTTCCCCTCTTCGGGAGTTCTCCCTTTGTCTCCTCGCCTGTGTTCCCATTCTCCATCAGTATCTCTCTCATTATGTCTTTCGCTGTACCTATCGCGTGCCTTTCCTTGGCATTCTCTCTCTTTCTCCCTGTTCGCATTTTTTCTCTTTATGCGTCTCTCTTCTTCAAGCCTTCTGCTCCATGTGTTATGCTTTCCCGCAGTCGCAATCCGCCCTGTTATCCTCCTCCCTTACCAATCATCTAAATGTGTGTCCCTGACATTGCTACTGTTGGACGTTTTACTCTCTACTCTACCTCTAGTTTACCGCGTGGAGCTACCGGGCAACCCGATTCTTGGAGAAGGAAAGCCCGAGAATCACAACCACGCCATCATCTTCACGCGCGGCGAGATGCTGCAGGTCATTGACATGAACCAAGATGGATATTTTGAAGAAGCACTGAAGGTCAGCGGTAGAACCGACAGAGGGAAAGCAGACGGAGAGAGAGTAAAGAGGATAGTAAATCCGTCCTTCTGCATAGCGTACCCTTTAGCACGCATGAAGGATAGAGGAGAGAAGGGAGACGAGCGAGAAGGAGGGTCATCACGGCGTTAAGCATACACTGACATGTACTCTAGCTTGAGTGTAGGAAGAAGAGAGAGAAAAAGAGACACGGAGACGAGGGGAGGGACATATTGGAAAGAGGCTTACCGCTGCCGCTGCCATAGGCTTTGTACCTTCACCTCTACTGTTAGGAGAGGGATAATCTGCTCTACTTCGCTCGTCGATTGGCTTATTTAAAACTCTTCATTTCTCTTTCTCTCACCCTCTTGCACGCTCTCTCTCTCTCCCTCTCCCTCTCTCTTTAGATGCCAAATCTTCTGGCAACCATGGACGGACCCACATCGAAGAAATATCCTGTGTACATTATCGGTTTGTCCCCGCTCTCTTTTATTCTACAGAGACCTCTCTCCTCTCTCTATCTTTTGTCTGTCCATAGCCCTAGGTCTCATTTTATTATGCTCACATTTCAGTTTCTTTCCCTCACCTCTTACGACGTCTTCACGTTCTGCTTTCTTTTTCGGAGACTAAGTCCTCTCTCTTACGTGCGGATTTTTTTCGGTCTGTCTTGCCTGTTTACATCTTCTCTCTCAGGTCTCCGCGAGCATATCTTCACGGGTGGCGTCTCTAATCTTGCCTCCTTCATGGGCATTCAAGAGCTCTCCTTCGTCTCTCTCGGACAGCGCGTCCTGGCTCTCTTTATGATCCGCATGCACTACGGCCATCCCGATGTCTTCGACAAGCTCTTCGCGGCAACTACTGGAGGGACAGCCAAGGCCTCGAAAGGTGTCAATCTCTCTGAAGATATCTTTGCAGGCTTCAATGCTACCCTGAGAGGAGGCAGGATCACACATGAGGAGTTCATACAGGTCTGGCCCTTCTCTTCGCCTTGTGTGTGTCTCTCTTTCTCTCCTTCCTTCCTCCACTAAAAGCTGCCATGGTGATTAATGTAAGCACTGCTTGAAGGTGGGGAAAGGGAGAGATGTTGGCATGCAGCAGCTGACTCTCTTCGAGGCCAAGCTCGCTTCAGGTGCAGGAGAGGCAGTCATGTCGAGAGATGTCCGCCGACTTGGCAAACGTTTGGACTTCTGGCGTCTCAACACGTTCTACTTTGGGAACTTGGGCTGGTATATGACACAGTGCGTCACCATGCTGGCAATCTACTGCTTCATCTATGGGAAGCTCTATACCGCGCTAAGCGGGAAGGGTGATCTCTTCCTCAGGCAAGGAGGATTGAGCATTGCTGGAGTGCTCAACACGTCTTGGGCGTTGCAGATGGGGATGCTCCTGGTGATCCCTATCATTGCGGTTGTGGGTGTGGAGTCTGGCTTTAGACAGGGCTTTTCCTATCTATTCTGGAACATTCTGACCCTTGGGCCCATCTACTTTGCCTTCCACATTGGGACGAAGAGGTAAGCAAGCAAGGAGGATCTATTATGAGGGGAGGAGTAGAAGAAGATATAGGAATGTTCCTTGTCTTTTCGGCCACCATGTTATCCTGCTCTTCTATAGGCCCTGCCCTTCTTCAGTGTAGATATAGAACTTAGACAGCGACAATTTCATTTCTATATCAAGCTGCACTCCCTCGTGCCCACTGCTTTGAGGTTGTTCCCATCGACACTTACTAATCACACCCACTCTCTCTCTGTCTCTCTCTCTTTCTTTCTCTCTCTCTCCTCCAACTCTCGTCTCTTTCATTTTGCCTCACTCTCTTCAGTCATTATTTAGATCGGACATTGCTTCATGGTGGCGCCAAGTACCGCGCCACGGGTCGAGGCTTCACTATCAAGCACGAGAAGTTCGCCGAGTTGTACCGCTTCTACGCCTCGTCACACTTCTACCGAGGCGTCGAGCTCATCTTTCTCCTCATCCTCTTTGCCTATTTCGGCACTTTCTCCTGGTGCAACTGCCCCTGGACCGTTGACGCCAAGTTCTATGACAACATAGAACCGCCAGAGGAAGAGTGGAATGCTCGTTGCTATGCAGCACACTATCAGAGCTGTGTCCTTCCCACGAATCAGAACTATGGCATTATCACTTTCTCCCTCTGGATCATTGCCTGCACATTTGTTTGGGGACCATTCTTCTTCAACCCAAGTGGCCTGGATTGGGACAGATGCATTGAGGACCTTGCAGACTGGCAGAACTGGCTGAGGGTGGAGAATGAGACGGCAGAAAGTTGGCTGGGCTGGTGGATGGAAGAGAATGCTTTCTATGAGAACTCTCCGAACTGGGCCCGGATCTTGACCCTCTTCCGGTCAGCAAGGTTCCTTCTGCTGGCGTACATCATGTATCTGGATCTAGTGTACAGGTAAGACAGACAAACGTTAAGGAGAAAGGGAGTGTGCGCCTCCATCTACTCGCTGAGCAGGAGTTGCTCTTCAACCGCGTGGATGCGGGTTACAGCGTTCTCTCGTAGAGATGCTTAGCTCCTGCTTGCGTCTTGGCCCTCTTCTTACTCTGTCTCTCTCTCTCTTTGTCGTTTATACTCATGCCCCGTACTCTGCTTTTATGTGCGGAAAGCGATCGCGCGATCTCTTGCTGACTCTCTCTGGCTCTCTCTCTCTCCTCTTCGTCTCAGACAAACACTGGGCGTTGATAAGCCAGAGCTGGTGAAAGATATCAATATCTGGGTTTATATCGAGCTATCGGGGTTTTTCATTGTCTTCGGCATACTGCTAGTGTTGGGCTACTGGTTCTCAAGGTAAAGAATTCGTTGGAAGAGAGGAGGAAGGTGCACTTGGAGGAATGGGAACCGATGAGAGCGAGAAGACATACCAGGAAGTGGGGGAGAGAAAGAAAACAAAGGGACAGCCCGAGGGAAAGAACACCCGAGACGACCTTAAGTGAGACAGAGCGCCTAGAAAGGACTGCACCCAGAGAGAGAGCATTAACTCACATCTATTTTACCCTCTTCTCACTTCCGCCGCGTGTTTTCTCTCTCTCTCTCTCCTCTCAGAGTACTGAAGAAGTGGAAGGCCAAGCAGAAAAAGCTTCGCAAGCTGAAGATGTATGTCTTCCTGATCATCTGTCTGCTGGCCATCGGTCTCCTGATGCTAGGGCTCAACGTGGCTGCGCTTTTAGAGGTCATCGTCATTTCTCTCTTGGTGCTTTATTACTGGCAGATGTGGTTCATTGTTAACGGACATACCTCGCACATTACGGTCAGAGCCATCGGTGTCTTCTTCGACCGGCTCATCGGCTGGATTATTTTTGGTCCTATCCTCGTGGTGGCAATGTTCCTGCCCTTCATTTCGGACTTTCAGAAGCGAGTGATGTTCAACCCTGCATTCACTGCGGGGTTAGAGGTTGGCAAGCTGCTGGCGAACGAGGAGTCAGGCCGGAGAATCATAAGGAAAGACCATGGGAAAGGTTACAAGGCAGGCGGAGCATCGTCTTCGTCCAAAGGAAAGAGGAAGTCTGTCGCCGACAAGAAGAAGTGAGAGGACGGTCAGCGAGACATGAGGAAGAGAGAGAGCCTCTTAGAGGCATAAGGGGAACATTGATGTTTTTATTGAGAGAGACGCTATTCTAGACTGCAGAGCTTCAAGAAGAGGGGAAAAGAGAGAGAGAGAATTGGGAGAAAGACTGAAGCTATTTTCAAAAACAGAGTGGCCACTAGAGTGGCTCTCTATGGAGTTTCCTAAATATTCATCATTAGTCAATTTGCTCCTTCCTCTTGCTTCATTTGGAGGGTGGACAAGAGAAAGAGAGAGGAGGGTGGGGTGAGAGAAAGGGAGAGAGATACGCAAGGACACAGTCATGATGTCATTGAAAGAGAGATTAGCATGTTCGACCTGTTGACTTCTTCCTTCTAGTTCTCTTCTCTCCATTTCTTATCGACGTCAGCCCTTGCCATGTTTATTTTTGATCTTTGTCCTCTATGACAGTGTGCTGTCCATCAGGCCCCTATCGTGCTTCATATCGTGCTTGGCTTTGCCCAGTGTCAACTAACTAACTCTGCGTAAGGCAGCGCCTCCGGTATCATCTTTACCTGCTCCCTAGCACGCTTGGTCAGGCTAGAGGCTAATCTCCCTTTACATCCCCCTTTGAGTACTTCAGAAAAGCAAGACGTTGGACCTCCAGTCTGACATCAGAGTAGTCAGACCCCAACAGAGACACTGGCATAAAGCGGACACGCCCCATCAATGGGAGGAGAGACCGTTCAATAGAACAATGAGAGATGAGACTCACGGCGCGGACAGCGCGAAGATGAAAGCTCGACCGCGCCGATGCCGCGCCGCTTGATGGCAATGACCTTTCGCACCCCAGAACTCCCCTCAGTGTTAATGACTAGACCGTTAACGGTTACAAATGGGTGGTTAACTGTGTATTTTTATAGGTTGTTGAGGGGTTTAGGGTGGGTGGGTGAGCTTCGGAAGTTATTTGTGTAATCCGTTTTGCGTCCCATTCTTGTCGCAAAATGGGTCTTATATTCCAAGAAAGTCGCATTTGGTAGAGGACAATACAAAGCCTTATCAACAAATTGTGATGGCTTAGTCTTCTAGATACCTGAGGGATAGAGGTACGATGCAGCCTCTCCTAGGAAGTTCGTATTGCAGCTCTAGTATTCGCAGTGATCGGCGGTCAAACGACGCAATCGGCGCGTGATGCAAAGTTATCATTGCGGCTTCAGAAATGAGAAAAGAACCTGCTGTCCGGAGATGTCTGTCAGACGTCTGAGACACGATGCGCTTGGAAGTTTTTGGATGATGGTGACTAGAACTCCAAAGCCCAATGGAACGTCTCTTGATGTAGATATAATGTGAGAAGGAGGAGACAACAAGCACCCGATGGCGGGGAGGCCGAAGGTAAGAATCAGTAACCTCTCAACGTCAATGCCAGCAACCACCGCCGGCGTTACTCTTCTTCCCTTTCAAAAGCGGACTCCTAGTGCTAAGAGCAGTAGGATGACAGGCTCCTTGCTTCCTTTTCATCTTTCGTCTTCTTCTTTCTCCTACAACCGCTGCCCCCTCGCTCTTTCTCTTTCTGGACGACTCACTTTCTCGCATTGTCTCTCCTCTCAGAGGGGCTCCACCTACAAGGTGCCTCCTGCTTGGCTTCATCAGCCGAGCCCGCAGCCATCTAACAACCAGAGGGAGGAAGAGACCGAGAGGCGCAGGGAGGAAGAGAAGAGGAGACAGACATTGGCAACAACGATAGAGAAAGAGTTGAAGACTCTCTCTTCAGATCCTGTAGATCTGGAAGGTATGCGGGAAGACAGTGGAGTTCTTAGCAGGACAGGGCAAAGACGGGAGAAGAGAGCAATGCTGTTTGTTATGTTCCGGCCGAAGACCGAGGCAAATAGACAGAGGAAAGAGGGAGCAAAGCGAGAGAGAGCGTAAGAGGGAGGCAGGACCCAAGAGAGAATAAACGAAGTGGGAGAAGAGATGGAAAATAGAGAAAAAGAAAGAGAGATGAGTTAGGAAGTGATGAAGAGCAACAGGGAGAATGATGAGAAAGAAGAAAAGTGCTCAAGAAAAGAAGAGATAGAGAGAGACAGAGGGAGAGAGGAGAGAGAGAGAGAGAGAAAGAGTACACGACAAGGAAGGTACAAAAACAACAAACAGATGGAGTGGCATCCTAAGTTCCTACTTCCCATTCTTCTCCTTGTGTCTTAGACGTTAAACCCTTCTCGATCGCTCTGCTCGCATCGCCTCCTTTCTCTATTTCTATCTCCTCTCCCTTTCTCTCTCTCTCTCTCTTTCTCTCTCTCTCTCTCTCTCTCTTTCTCTCTCTCTTTTTTCTGCAGGTTGGCCTCTGATTCCGCTTCCATCCATTTCTCGGTTGGGAGAGGAGGTGCTGACTCGCTGCAGAGAAGAGTTGCAGAATCTCAGAGCCGCCCTGGTGTTAGAAGGAGATTCAGAGGAGAGCACACAGCTCCTGAAGGTGAAAATGTCAAACTCTGTCTCTTTCTTCTCTCAATCTCTGCCCTCTTTCTCTCAGCTCTCAGAGGCGTGGTCTATGTTGCTGGTCTTTCTCCCTCTCCCCTCGGTTCGGGTTTCTCTTCTCAAGTTTCTCTTCTTCTTCTTCTCAAGCGCTCTGTCAATTTTAAGCCCCTCTCTCTCTCGTGTCTCCCTCTCTCTCTCTCTTTCTCAATGTCTCTCCATCTTGCTCTCTCTGCCCCTCTCTCTCTCTCTCTCTGTTCCTTCTGCTTTTTCTTTCTGTTCTCCCTCTTCTCTGCCTCTCGATCACTCTTCCTTCGTCCCACTCCCAAGCTCCGCTGGCAAATTTCTATCTCTTCTGCAATCCGTGTGTTTCTCTCTCTGTCTCTCCTTCACCTCATGTGTCTCTCTTTCGACTCCCCTCTTCTCTCTACCCTCATCTCTTTCTCTCTCTCCATTCCTCTCTTCCTGAGAAACGATTGTCCTCCTCTTCGTCTTCGCAGTCTTCCTCAGATGGTTATGCTCTCAGCTTTCTCGTTCTTATGATGAAAGTGGCCTTTCCTAATAACATTCAATAACGCTTATCTCTTCCTCTCTTCCTTTCTTTCCCTCTCTCTTTGTTCCTTCCCTTTCCCCTCGCTCTCTGTCTCTCTCTCTCTTTCTCTCCCTCTCTCTCTCTCTCTACCTTCTGTCTCTCCTCCGTTTTGTCCCCTCAGTACGTGAACAAGCAACTCGATGCTGTGCAAAGGGAGTTAACTCAGAGAGACTCTCTTGGAAATACTGGCACTGGCATCACCATAGGGAAACCAAAATCTGTCTCTCTCGCTTCTTCTACTTCCTTCACCACTAAAGCTTCTCTCCTCTCAACACCAAGGCCTGCCATCAACTCCTCTTCGCTTCCTGTCTCTTCCACGCCTCTTCCTTCTCTTCGGAGCGGACGAAAGGATGAAGAAAGGAGAGAGAAATTACGATCACCGCTTTCTTCTCTCTCCTCCAAAGAAGAGACATTGCTCATCGGTAGGAAGCGAGAAGAGAGAGAGAGAGAATCTGCAAGCATCGGTAGTGCAGGGATAAGGCAAAGGGAAGAACCAGAATGCAGGGAAGAAGACGACAAAGGAAGATTCGTCAGGAGCAAGGATCAAGCTGGGATGCAAGAAAAGCGGGACAAAGAGAGAGAAGCCACTCCTTTAAAGGTTCTCTTTCTCTTGCCCTCCCCCCTCTTTCTCTTTATCTACGCGCTCTCTCTCTCTCTCGGTTTCCCGGTGATCTTTCTCCCTCGATATCAGTATCTTAGCTCCTTTCAAATCTTCTTTGTCTTTCGACGGGAGGCGTCTCTCTCTCTCTCTCTCTCTCTCTCTCTCTCTCCCTCTCCCAAACTCTCTCTCCTCTCTCTCTCTCTCTCCCTCTCCCAAACTCTCTCTCTCTCCTCTCTCTCTCTCTGTCTGTCTCCCCCTCTTATCGTTTACCACCTCTTTTCTCAACTTCCGCATCTGCTTTTCTTGGCCTGCATGATCTGAGACGCACTGGTCTTGGTACATATTTCTTGACATATTTCTTCACCTCATTCTATCTCTTCCGCCCCTCTCCCGCCCTCTCTCTCTTCTTCTCTCTCTCTTCTCTCTCTCTCTCTTCTTCTCTCTCTCTCTTCTCCCTCTCTCTGTCGCTCCTCCTTAAACTACGTCAATGGCAGGAGCCACCAGTGCCTCGCGCCAAAGGTCCGACTGTCCGTTCAAAGGTAAACTCTAACAACCGCACGGACCAAAGCTCTGAGGAAGCGCTGAAGAGCCGCAGACTGAAGCTCATCAACGACACCTGGGGAACGGAGTTTGTCGTGCCGGTGAGACAAATGGAGGGTGGAAAGGAGAGAGAGAGAGAGAGAGAGAGAGAGAGAGAGAGAGAGAGAGAGAGACAAAGATAAAGACAGAGAAAGAGACAGAGAGTCAGAGGAAGAGGAGATAGTTATACCAAAGAGATGAAGAGACGGAGACTCAAATAAAAGAAAAGGAGAGTATATCACCGAGGGAAGAGGCAAAGAGAGAAAGAGAGAAAGGAAGAGATGGAGAGCGCGCGCGCGAGAGAGAGAGAGAGAGAGAGAAGAAGGCACTTGAAACGCATACGAAGCAAAAAAACCTACACAGGAAGTACGTGCTGGAGGTGGTCGGCTACTTAAGAAGTCAAATGCAGAAGGACGGCAAAAGGAGAAGAGAGAGAGGGAAAGACATGGAAAGTAGGAAAGAGAATGGATTGAATCCCATTGGAAGGTCTCAGGCCTGAATGTGTTATGCTAG
>FLMG01004277.1:0-10077 GCA_900088475.1 Hyphochytrium catenoides
CGTACATTTTCACAACATCAGTGCGCATTTCACTGGCGGAATGCATTGTGGTTTCAGATGATTTTGTTTTTTCTACAGTGCGCTCTCTCTCCGTCTCTTTGGGAACTACCTGGAGGTTTCTTGCCCACATTATTTTTATAAAACTGAAGAAGGCATCAGTGCGCTTCCGCGCGAATGAATGATTGCGTGTCCCAGTGTTCTTTCTCGTTATCTTCTCAGAAGCATTCACTGTGCTCTGGCATTTTCCAAGAACACGACGAGGAACAGAGCAGCTTTACGTGGGGTCAGTAAACCAGAGGAGTGGGAGCTACTCAGGAAACAGAGTAGCACTGCTCGTTGAAAGTGAAAGTATATAATAGCGCTACTGCTCACTGTTAAGAGCCATCATATGGAGGGCGAGGGAGTTGAGTCCCCTCCACTGGAGTGCAGGTTTGTCTATCAGAGACGAAGTGCGGACCGACAGAAGGGCGAAAGATGTGCTGCTCTGACTCAGGATCCTAGGGGTTACTGTAGTCGTCACTTGCGGCATCTCCCTTCTTCTTCCCGGGTCGGTGCGTATGGAAAGGGTACGAACAGCGCTTGCAATCTTTCGGCATTCGAGGGCTCGAGCTTTTGTAAGCGGCATGGCAAGCTACCTATGGTTAATGTGGCCTTTTTTTCTAGTAATAAAGGCCACAGAAGGCGGTTGCGGCGGAGGGAGAACCACTAAAGGAGATGAAGCGGCGAACTCCTCTTCCTCACCAATGATGCGAGAGAGAAAAAATCCGTGGGACTCCTCCGCCGGAACGACAGCAGGAGGAGAACTAGCAGCAGCGTCATTGGTGGCTCGAGAAAGGGGAAGAGATGAAAGAGAGGACGAAGAAGAAGAGAGAGCAGAGGAAGCGTGGAAAGCAGCAAGAAAGGGAGCAGAAGGGGCCAACCGGGATACAATCATTCGAGCTGCTTCCTCATGTAGGGCCAACGAGACTTGCCTGATGAGGCGGTGTCGGAAGAAGTGGACATCGCGTTCAACTGCGGCCGTTCGATCAGCCTGAGCAGCACAAATTGTATTGAGAAAGGCTGCAACGGTGGCTGATTTTGGCGCTAATCTATACTCCGTAAAAAGAATTTTCTTGTAGATTATTAATAACAGGACCTCTTGTTATTATTACCAACTTGTTTGCGTTCTTCTTTCATGTTACAACTTTATAACTCTCGCCATTAATTTTATAAGATTATCATCACCTAAGGCCGGGCATTCCCAAGTAATGCTAGGGAATCACAGGGAATCAGCTATGAAGGGAATTAAAATTAATTAATTAGCTAGGGAAGTGCAGCTACTTCTTCCAATAAATCAATAAATAATGGTCGACTTTTCATCTTGGCTTTGCCGCTTTGCCTTCATCTTTCATCTCATAATAATAACAATGTGATGTTCTCTCAAGCGGCGGCCTTGGATTGAAGATCCATCTGCCAAGAAATGACGGACTTACAGACCGCCATCGTTAGGTTGGTTGATCATCCCTCGTCCCTCCTTCTTCATTGATAATAAGACAGAGAATTGCAGAAGAAACAAGCCGCAGGCCGCACAACAAGAAGCTACACACTGTCTGCGGCCTTGACGATTTGATGACATTTATTATTTATAGACATGTTCTGCTTCTCTCCGTTGTTGGCCAACAATCTGCACCACGGAGAAGAAGGGACAGCAATAAATGAAGCGTAAGAAGGAATGAGGACGGGTCTTGCCGCATCAAGCTTGGGCGCCTCATCAGCAGGCACTAACCTTTTAGTTCCTAGGACAAGAAGAAGGAGCCTCTTTCTTTATTTTTATAAAAGTTCGTTCCTCGTTGCAAGAGTCAGCGGACAGGAAGCAACAAGCGGAACAGCAGCCAAACGGCCCATTACTACTAAGAAGTAATAATGAGGCCAAGAGAAGAAGCAGCAGCAGCAGCTGGTCACCTGCACGATACCTCCTGCCAGCAGCAGCAGCAGCAACGGCCTCTGTTTTGCTGACCCCGTAGGCAGACACAAGTTTTTGTTGCTTACTGTTGTACGGAGTATGTGAAGAGAGTTCCTCCTCTACATCGTCCTTCGCCGTTATCATATCCCCCATGATGGTCATTGGGATGGTGGTAAGCAGTAGACAGCGAGGAAGAGGATCATCTCAGGAACTTTATGGATCAGCAGCAGGAAGCATCGAAGCAGAGACCACGACCTCCGCAGCAGTCTCCCTTTCTTCTATTATCATCATAAAAACGTGTGCACTATTTAAAACTCTTCTCCTGTGTGCTTCTTCCTTCTCCCCTTCACATCCTGGCGACTGACGGCTTAGTGCTTATCAGGGGTACATTTACTATTAATTCTAGTGATTCTCATTCTCATATATCTCATAGATATCATAGCATTGTTATACTTTCAGGGCACATGCAAGGCGCCGACTGCAAAGGACATGTCTTTTTTTGCTTGACAACCAAGCACCAGCGGCCCTCTTCTCTGCATGCAGACATGCGGTGCTGACATAAAGGGATTGTTAGAGCTTAACAGCATAGAGGTCCTTGGCAGGCAGCTGCTGTTGGCTGGCCCACTTCTACCTTCCTACTCTGTGTTCCCTCCTGCATAGACTGCTTATTACCAGGATTCCATTTATTTGCGGAGCACGGTGCTTTTGTTGTTCCCGGCCTTCTGGTCCTACTCTATGATTCGTATGGATGATAAGCTCTGAGCATTTGAAGCTTTAAGGCTTCTTCGTCCTCACTCCTGTATCTCCTCCGTAGTGCGAAGCTGCCTGCTACCTTCTTGCCGGTCCCAGCTACGCCGAAAGTAAATAGAAGGAGAACATTGGGCAAGCCTACCACTGACGGCGGCACTATCATTATCACTACCGCGACTGTTTTAGTCACCACCCACAGCCAAGACCAACCTACGAATGGCAAGGCCCCAGCAGGTCCATAGGTACACTCACCTCTTTGATGCCAATTTGGAGACCGTTGATTTAGGAGATCTCAAACAAAGAATTAGCGCAGTGAACTGGAGGGGAAGATACGACGATGGCAATGCCGCTGTTCTCAGAGAGGCTCTCTATACAAAGTACAAGAATGCACGCTCCGACATCCTAAGAAGCCGCCAAATGCGAACGTTCCTTACGGAGCCACTTAGAGATCCTACAGACCACTTTTACAGTCAGTTAAGTGGACTCAACATCGGCCTCTACTGCGGAGACCATCAGAAGTACCTTGCCGTGATTGATGGCAAGCTGGTCGCTGACACCCACCCCTTCGCCTTCAACTTGGTCAAGATAAGAGGTAGAGATGGTATTGCCCTTGCCATTCCACCGCAGACTGCAAGGGATGGTTCACGCCTGCTTATCGAGATGGGAAGGCACATTCATCCCCGATGGACCAAGTCCTCGCCGCATCACCGCCCACAATTGGAGGCACACTTTTATTACGAACACGAGTGGCTACAATGCAACTACCTTCAGCCTCGAGATTCCTGAAGAAATCCGCGAGCTGTCAGTGAGGCTGCGCGTCCTCAGCGAAGACGATCAAGATGAGGCTCAAAAACAAGAAGAAGAAGAGGGCAAAAGGGGACCAGCTCTCGAAGAGGTCCCGCAGGAGGTGCGAGAGGGGGTCATTGATGGGGAGCAGCAGCAGGAGGAGGTCTATGAGGAGGAAGATTTGGGCCTGGACCCAGAGCAACAAGAGGCTGCACCGAGGCGACAACTGGGAGAATACTGCAGCATGCGTGAGTACCCCGAGATTACGACGTCCCATAACGCATTCGCCTGGGAAACGTTTCAAGTCCACATCTTGGATATTCCTCTAATTGAGAAAGACTATGTCATCGCTGAGACTCAAACTTTTGCCATGGGTACTCCTCTTGGAACTGTCGCCAGCATTCCAGGAGTCTTTGGGAGCATACTGGAGCTGACGGGGCATGCCACAGACATCAACCGATATACAAGCAGGTACGAGCACGTGAAAGGTGTGCGGTATACCAAAACGTTGTCTTGGTCAGCGGAAGTGGACATTCCGGTACCCGCCGCAGTGGTTGGAGGAGGAGGGTCGGTCGTCAAGGGAGCAGTCGGATATACCTCGCAGACGGATCAAGTGACGACAATAGGACAAACGGTGGAAAGAGCTACGGCAGACCAGAGGGATGTGGCCTACCGATTGAAAGCAGGTGGAGCGTCGATAGATTGCTACATGCACAGCGACCGAAGTACGACGTTGGTGCTAAGAGAATCCTTCTATCGGGCGCCAGCGGATCATAGAGACAAGTATGTCCTATCAAGCTACAAGATTGTTGAAGCGAAGAAGTACGTGAGGTATGTCGTTCAATAGCCAACCTGACGGCCGATAGCACTTCGGCTGCTTATTAGCCGAAGCCATGGCTGTCGGGTCTGGAGAGCTTGCTTGAATAGGCGAAGACAAAGAGTAAGCAGCACCAATACCTAGGAATGGTGTTACGTGCATGTGAAATGCTTAGCTATCTAGCAACCGCCTTAAATTGTTCATTGATCTTCTTGACTTTTAGGATCAATCTTCTTTACTTTCCCCTCCTGCTGATAGTCTACAAGTAGCTACTGACTTTCTTGTGGGACGACAGCAATCAAGGGGGGGGAGAGAGGCCGGTGGTCTCCTTGCTTAGTTAGTGGTCTTTTTGGACTCCTTTTGCATCTTCTCGTTCACGTGTTTGATGGTAGTTGAGACATCCTCAACGATAAGAAGGCCAAGGACGGGTCTTAAAGGAGAGTAAGCGATCCTCCTCAATGTTTGTACCCCGGCACCTCCGAGAGAAGTTTATCAACTGAATGTAGAAGGCAAGGAAAGAGCCTCTCTTGGGAGAGTCAGCCTACCTGACAATGCAGAGATAGAAATAGTAACATGCAAGAGAGATTGGATCAAGAGGCTATTTTATAGCATGCAGAAAGAAACAGAGTAGAAAGGGTTTGGAAAAGAGCATTTTCTTCAGATCCATCCGTTGCCTACTCTAGTCAAGATTATCCGTTTTGAGAGTGTTCTCAAAGAGGAGAGGTCGTACCTATACACCGGGCCAACCCTAATCCAGCGCGCAACCAGGTTGTTAGCAGTTGTCAGGAAGAAGTACGCATATAGCATCCCCACTGCTTTGCCGCCATGAGAATGTTCATTATATGCAGCGTTATCAGGACCAGGGGAGCAATGGTGAGACAAGCTTGAATCTATAGATTCACACCACAAGCTCCAAAGGCTGAAGAACACTCTGCGGAGGATAAACATATTGGTAATAATGGGGAAGAGATGCGGCACCGAACACTCGCGCATTAACTATACAACCAGGACAAGGAAGAAGCAAGAGCCCTGCCAACGCCAAAAAGAGCTGCGCTGAAGAAGAAGAGTCCGATTACTGCGTCGATGCATGGGTATTCGCCGATATGCCCCTGCCATAGATGGGGAAGGGTTCAGAGACAGTACTTATTTCGAGGCTGGGCTGGGAAAAGGGTATGAACGATTCGCAGAACACATGACGTCAGTCATCAGCAAAAGATTTGGGTGGAGCTGCACAGCAGCACAGACGGCGGATACATAGGCAAGAGACAGGTATGTTCAGCACTTTTGGCCGCATGAGAGACAGAGATCCGCCAGAGAGTATCAGGGGCCGCGAAAGGCGGTGTAGTCCCGTTGACTGCCCTTATTAGAATGGAGGTGAGGCAAATTGAAGCAACAACTGGTCCTATGTTGCTGGCAAAGGGAGAGGTTGGTGGACACCGTGGTGGTTCTAACACCAGGCAACAACCTGCCTTTAGCTATTAATATTGACAAGGAGCAGCCACAGGTCCTCTTCATAGTGACCTTGCTGTTTGTTGGTGGACTACCTAGGAGGAGGTTGCGCTCAAGCCGAGCTAACACGCTGTCTTCGTTCATAGCAGCGCCATCCGTTTCTTCCAAAGTGATGCTCATTGACTAGTACTTTTCAAGAAGCAACTTTAGTGACCGGCCACAGGTGCTGGAGAAGGGGGAACTGAATGTTTCATATGTTTCTTGAAGGCTTACGAAATGATTCCATCACCACGAAAGGTCACAATTGGGATGGTGGCGAAGTAGTAGTCGCAGTCTTTCCTCTTGTCGGATTAAACCTCTTGATAGCTTATTATGCTGCTTTTCCTCTTGCAAGTGTGACAGATCATCTCTGAAGCCTCGTCAGCAGCTTGGCTTTCGATTTCTGAGTTTCTCTATTCTCTCTATCTCTCTTAAGTTCTCATGCTTTTGAGAGTTTCAATGCCTCTCAGTGAGTACTTTCTCTAAGGTAGCCACAGCTAGCTCCACATCCTCTTTTGTCACTGTGAGCGGTGGAGCCAGACGAAGGATCCTGGGAGAAGCACAGCATAGAGTAAAGGAGAAAGGTTAATGTATTGAGAGAGGAAGGAGTCGAATGCTACACAGAGGCACTCGCACTTATGCTCGCACCCCGGCCCGTGTTGGACGAAAGAGAACTTACTTTTCGCCTGCAGAGATGAAGAGGACTCCCTCGTCACTGGCTGCTTCCTGGATAGGACTCACAGCTTCGTTGAACTCTACGCCAAAGAACAAGCCAGCCTTGCCTAGAGACAGTAGCGATAATGGCAAAGAGTGAAGTAATGAGCATTAGAAGGCGTTGAAGACGTGAATGATGACAGACGAGTGAGGAGATTTTAGCGGAACAGAGAGAGATCACCCAAAATGTGGATGGCATAGAGATAATGGCATCACCCCATACCTTCCGGTGCTCGAACTTCCCTAATCCTGTCTGGAAACTTTTTCTGCAGCTCTTGAAGCCTTTGTAACATATACTTTCCGGTCTTCCGCACTCCCTGCGAACAAATTCGGAAGGGTTGAGAAGAGTTTGAGGTCGCTCAGAAGGAGACTGCTGGCGATATGAAGGCGGTATAGAAGAAGAGGTCAAGCCGTCCGCTTCCAGTTTCAACTCTCGCTTCTTCTCTGTGTGGTAGCCTTCGTCTTGCTCTCCGATGTTTGCTTAACCGACTTGACTCTATCCTTCACTGCTTTAGCTTCAGTCTCCTTTGTATCTTCCCCGCATTTTTCTGTCTTCGTCTTTACCTCTAAGAACTTGGGATCCAATAGCTTGTCCATCACAACTTCTCCTGCCCTGCACGGGATGGGAGATCCTCCAAAAGTGGTACCATGACTGCCAACATGGATTGATGATGCCACCTTGTCCGTCATCAAGACAGCGCCGATAGGTAAACCTAGCAGAGACAATATCTTAGTCGCCAAAAAGAGGGAAGAATTTTGCAAATTGAGCGGCAGTTACGGATCGGGTCCGAAAAGGCAGAAAAACGGTAATCATGAGCTGCGAAGAGAGACGATGGACGCCCAAACGAGCCGAACCCTACCTCCAGCCAAGGGCTTAGCTAATGTCATGATGTCGGGTTTGACATCGTAAGCTTCGTGTGCCCACAGGTAACCGGTACGTCCCAGTCCGCTTTGTACTTCACTAAGGAGCGTCGCAGACGTCAGTGGACCGTCTCGATTCTATCCAGATGCCCCCCGCTACTTGCACTCACGCCCTCAATTGGTATATATCTTTGGCCTCCGTTTTCCATTGCTTTGGGATTATTCTCTCTCTCCCAGGTGCTCAGATCTTTGCTACAATCTAAGCACAGTTGTGTTCGTACGCACTCGCAAACGAGAAGGGCTCCATGGTCGTCACAGAGCTTCCGGAGCCCCTTCAGAAATTCGGGCTTTGCCGGGTTGACTCCGCCTTCGCCCTGTAAACGGCCAAGATCAATATAGACAGACCCAAAGGCAAACTAGAGAAAGAGTCCATGCCAAGCCATCTTGTGCTGTCAGTAGGGGTGCGCTGTTCTGCCTATTAACTGCCCCTGTCTTCTTACTTCCTTATCTAAGCAGGTCTATGCCCCTTACGTACCTGGATGGGCTCAACAAATATTGCACAAACATCGTCTCCAATTTCTCGCTTGACAGCCTCCAAGTCGTTGTAGGGCAGGAAAGTGACATCGGCTACCATGGGGCCGAATGGCTAGACGGGAACAGGAAGTTAGACGAACAGGGACGACCTTGAAGAACAGAACAAAGAAGATATAGCCTCTACGCAAGCATATCGGTTGTGCAGGAAGGTCTCCCTTAGTGCGAGAGATTGGGAGCTGGAAGTGTGAGACTTATAACAGGTCTAGCCTTCACCTCTCTGATGGCCGGCTTATGTGTAAGGGACAAGCTTCCCATGGATCGCCCATGAAATCCTCCCTTGAATGCAATGTACCGTGTCTTCTTATAGGGTGGCCAGCAGGAGCAGACCCCTCCACTGGTCTGACAGGTCACTCCCGGCTTATAACAAGCAAACTCTACGGGTCCATGATCGCTGACGAAGAGGAGAGTACTTGTAAGGGGAGAATTCTCTAGAAGACTCGCTGTCAAAGACGGGAAGTTCAACAGCAAAAATTGCTCACTAATATACAAACCACCTCCCAACGTTCTATGCAAAGACATGTAGTAGGTTTAAGAGCAGGGTAGTGTGCAGTGAACTCTGTACCTGCGTTCTGCGTGATTAGCCCACAGCCTTGAGAACTTAAGGGCAGCCTCATTGGCCTCCGTTCCTGCAGTATTTTGTCAGATGTCATTACGCTGTTCTGTCCACCATGCCATGTCCTTGTTGTTGTGGTCAACGGTTGGCCCCATGCTGCAGTGGGAATCTGATTCCGTTGCCTTGCCTTTCCCCACTACTATGAGCATCCTTCGGCATATCTCTCTCTAGATTGTGGTCGGTGCTGATGGGCCCGGCACTGCTCTGATCTATGCTCTTTCTCTATAAGCTCTCATCTCACCTGAGTTGCAGAAAAACGCTTTATCAAAGGAGGAGTTCTCTATGAGCCGCTCAGCCAGCCCTAGATAGGGTTGTGAGAAGTAGAGATTGCTGAGATGCCCTAGTTTCTGTTCATAACAGAGGTCAGGAAAGTATTAAAAATGTGGCTAAAGGAGAAGATCTAGACCTTTGCTTGGTCCCCAATGGCAGCCGCCCAGTCAGGGTCGGCGTGCCCCAAGATACTGACAGCAATCCCAGCATTAAAGTCTAGGTAGCGTCTCCCTAGACGAACATTGGAAGCAGACAATTAGTTGAGAATGAAGGTGATAGAGAACGAAGACCCTGGATGAGAAGGGTGAAAAAGATAGAGGAGAGAGAGAGAGAGAGAGAGAGATAGACAGGACCGAGTGAGAAAGAGTCAGAGAGTGACCGAGCATAGCGTTCATTATCTCTATTTCCCATCCGGCGTTTCTCTTTGTTGCCTTTGGCGCCCTTCTTATCGATATACTCGAATGGGCGCGAGGTGGTAACTCTCACCTTGTGTATCGTAGAGGTAACAGCCCTCGCCGTGTGTAATACTGAGCCCTGGCTTGCTCCTTACACCGCTTTGAGTGTAAGTCTTTGCGATGTACTGCAGCGGCCGGACCCAAAGTGTAATAGAAGAGGGAGCCGTCATCTCCTTCCTTCAGATATTGTCGACTGCCTCTCCAACCAGAGGAGCTTGTCTCTCTCTTCCTCTCTCTCTCTCTCTCTCTCTCTCTCTCTCTCTCTGTCTGTCTCCATTAACCAGGTCATCCTCCCTGACTTCATCCATCTAACCTCTTCCTTCCGCTAGAATTCAGTCCGTTCCCGGTCTGCTTACTTTTACTTGGCCTACACTATTCATCACGGCAGAAAGAATTGTGCTTACCTTAAGCTCCTTTTCTTCACAAGAGCCCGCGCTCGCAACGCTAAAGTCTCTCGAAGCGGCAGACGGCACCAGAGAGTGAACTGGCCGGGACGAGGCTCGGGGCAATGCCCTCAGAAGCGGCGCTAGTCTCTGAGCGGGCATCTTCCTTTCTGGCTGTTGAGAATCTGCAGAAGTGTGCCCTTTAGTTGCAGAGGCTCCAGCACCGGACCGCACTATCGACCCGGCGCCTCTTGCCGGACAGTAGGAAGAGAAAGAGCGAAGGAGGCAAACATGAGAGAACCAAAGTCGTAATGTAATTCGGGAGCGAAGAGAAGGGGAGAGACGGACAGACATAAAACGAGAGACAGAGACAGAGAAAGAGAGAAGAAAGAGAGACAGAAAGA
>FLMG01004277.1:16661-31277 GCA_900088475.1 Hyphochytrium catenoides
GACAGGATGGGGGATCCCACAAAAAAGCTCTTGGTTATCAATAAATAGCTATCAGACAACAAAGATGGCCATATGGCCCTGCCCTAAAGACAGCAATGCGTCTCTTCTATCTGACGCATCTCGCATTTCAAAGAGTCAACAGGGTACAGCGCCCCGCACGAACGCCAACGGAAGTCTAAAGGATCAGGTGCGCCCTCCCTGAGCATCAATGAGGGGAAAAGAGGAGGTCATAACTGCGAAAGCTGTCGTTTAGCTGCATCAGCCACCTTTTTGGCGCCCTTGACCTCCTTGTCTAGCCTCTCCTTCTCTTTTTCTAAAGAATGAACTCTCTTTCTCAGGTCCTGAATAGCCTGGATGCAGATCCCCATTTCTTCTCTTAATGTCGCAACGGTGCCTTTGCTCTCTTGGATCTGAAAGACAGCTAAGCGGAGGTGCCCATCACAATAGAGATCGCAGTGTGGCCCAACTTGGGCTTGAGGCATTGAGGTCTGGCAACCAAGGGTTTCTAATAAAAGTTAACGGGAACGAGGGGAGAGAATGGATGCCAAGAAGAAAGAAGGGGCAGTGAATGTGAGAGGTGGATGTAGAGAGGAAACGGTAGCGGCAACCGCAAAAAGAAAGATGAGACACGAAGATCTCGGAGCAACAAAACCAGACAGCAACAACTCCGCCTTCACTCAGCCATAACGGTGCTACTAAGGGAGACGTTAGACAGCAATAGAAAGATGTGTAAGTTGCGGGCAAAAGAATTGAACTCAGAGTTTTATGTGAGGGCGAGAAAGGAAAGGAAATGACAGAGTGAGAAACTTGCAAGACATCCCATCTTCATCTTACCCTTGTATGGACAGTCCACCACCTTCATTCCACAGGTTGTTGCCATATGTTCCTTTATCTCTCTCCGCTGTAACTCCTGCCCACACTCCAGTGGGCAAGGCAGAAGTTTGAGTGGACAGATCGCGTCGTGTGCTGCCAGGTGACGATCTGCCAAGATGAGAGTGCAACCTGCCGGCGATGGTAAGGTTAAGAAAAGGCGCACTGCTTAGAGCTAACTAGGGATGAGATGTACAAGCCACAGATACAGCGCTGCACAAGCCTGGAGTAGTCCGGAAGGAGGATTGACGCGGCAGATGTAGGATGACGTCTAGAGATTATATAAAATAAGGCCTTACCTTGATTCTCACAGCTCCTAGCTTGAAAAGGGCACTGCTGCTTGTGCTCTGTGAGGCCCCTCCTACCTACACAGCGTTTGCCACACCAAGCCGCTCGCTCTCCATCAAACTTCATCACCAAGATCTGACAAGGCAAAAGTTTATATCATGGGTCAAGGTCACTCTCATGAGCCTCGAGTCACCAAACTCTTTTCAACTCTTTTCCCGAGTCACCAAACTCTTTTCAACTCTTTTCCATCACCGCCTATCTGTTCCTTCTCATTCTCTCTCTTGCGCTGCGCCTCTGGCCCTCTTCAGCTTCGTCATTGGCTTGTTCTTACTGACACTCCTCGTTTTCCCGACAATAAAGGTCCTAGGTCGTAACCTTGAAAAGCCAATCTCAGTTCTCTGATTCTTCCCACATTGTCCCCTATTGCATCTGCGCTTCCCGGCCTGAACATCCGGAGCAATTTCTCTCACCTGCGCTAGAGATTGACGATCCCCTAGTCTATACTGTTGCAGCTCCTCCCGACGACTTCGCACAGATTCTTTAGCGGTTTCTTTTGACCCAAACACGGATGCAACCTGCACATTGAAAACGCTTGCTAGATTAGAAGAACGTTGATGATAGAGAGAGAAGAGATCGGCGATGTTCATAGAGATGCGCGAGCCTAACAATTGACTGCATGGGAGACACGTATGTGGAATCTGAAACGGGTTCACTGGATTCTGCTTTCTGTACCTTGCCAAGAAAGCTTGTCTTTTTCGCCAAGAATGCACTCATCCGTGCCTCTATTGACAGGGCAATGAGCTCATAGGCCTCACAGACCAGCTCCGCGTCCTCAGAGTTGAATAGAGAGCGTAGTGAGGACGACAAAGATGAAGAGATAGAAGGCGGTTTCTGGTCTACGCCTTGGTGCGTTAAGAGAGAGACTTCTAGCTCCGAGAAGAGTCTATCCAAGACCTCCGTGTCTCCCGATCTGGAGCCTGATGCACGAATCAGTGTCTCTAAAATGGAGTTAGATATCCGTTGGACGAGCTGTGGGTCACAGCGTTCACACATGTTGGGCCCATCATCATCCTCAAGTGAAAGCTCTGCCAGCTTCTTACAATGGGCGGGAGCCTCCAAATGCTTCTTCTTCTTCTTGTTCTTATCCCCAATATCAGGGGTTTCCGAAGGCGATACAGGCTGCTCTCCCCCTTCCCCATCTGGCTTGTCCCTTCCAACATCCTTTGAGGAGGGCTGGCTGGAGGGGCTTGATGAACCCTGGGATTCCCTTTCCTCTTCGTCCTCCATTGAGAGAAGCACCACAATCCAGCTGCAGATCTAGCTGCAAACTAATAAGCTTACGCAGGGGGTTTGCAGCTATAGCGTGGTCTCTAGTCCCTATTCGTCCTCTCCACGTTCCTCACCACTCAGCATGCTGCATTCCAGGAGGGTTCGTCTTTCTTCAACTAGTGGGGCGTACCCTTCGCCAAGCTATCCAATGTTCAATCTTAGCGTTTCAGCATCTCAGCTACGACTTACACTTCCTCTGTCTCTGACATCTACTGCTCTGACTTCTGCCCCGGGCAGCATAACTCCGTTGTCTGGAGTTAGCGACTGATGAAGTTCTGATGACAGTCAAACGTCCAACTTTTCTGTTAAAAGCTGAACAATGTTCAATCAGAATCGCAATGACATTACCACTTCTCTGCCAAACACCTGCTTCTTTTGTCTACCGTCTTTGGATTAAGAAAGCGAATTGTGTTTGCATTGCGATAGTAATAGTTATTGTATGCTCCATGATAAAAAGGGTCAAAGCTCTATTTTGACTATTTTGACTCGCGACAACAATGGACTTGTAGAGCGGAGGAACGATTAGGAAAGAGTATAATGGCGGTTAGTCAAGCTCCAACATCAGAAACAAGCGACAGAGAGCGTGATGCATCAAATCTTCGTCTTCAGGTTCGTCCTTGTCGGAGGTTCCGGCCGCCATAGTTAGCATCGAAGAAGTAATGGAGCCCCAACTCAGACTGCAAAGAGCTTCAGATTAGACGCACACATCCAGCAGTGGGAAGGAGACTTTATAGTTAAAGATTGAAAGGTGTATGGCTGAGAGATTTGCTCTGCACTTAGACGTCCAAGGACAGAAAGTTGCGTGGAGTCTTACTACTCAGCAGTCCACCTGTTTGATACCTGTCCAACGTTGCTTTCAACAGCAGATCGTCTACTGCATATATAACAGCCATTGCTACTTGATGTTTCATTACACTTATTGACTTGATTTACTGAATTTGCTCTTTCCAGCTCTGAGATCTCTTCTTCTTCTTTCATAAACCTACTTTCCTCCTTTCTGTAGGAGCTAGAGCTCTACCCATATCCCATTCATAATAGCTCTTTGTCTCTAAGACCACTTATCTATCCTTCACCTGGCCCGTGTCCGTCTGCGGCACATTGTACATAGATGGTGCGCCTTTGACTCTTCACTGCGGTTCCAAACTACCCAAGACGACTTGTACTAAGGGATTGCTTCGTAAGTAGGGCCTTCGGGCCTGGACAGCCAACAGATGAGACCCACGCAGCAGATGGTTATCACAGCGATAATGGGAAGTAGCAGGGTCCAGCTGATAGAAGGGACAGGGAGGACCTAAAAGAGCGCGCGCCAGAGGGGATTGTGCAACAGAAGCAGTCAGGACGCGCAGCTTTAGTGGAATGACCATGCAAGCTGCAGACAGACCACTGCAAAAAAAGTAGAAGAACAAGGAAGTGATGAATTGTGACACGAAAAGGCCTTAATCGAAGACAAATTATCTGCCACACCTTTCTTGGTCCATTGATGCATTCCTCATAGCCTTCCTGCGTGGTGTGCCATAGAAGAGTGCACAGAGCTGACTTTCTGCACCGTTCATCTTCGCACGGTCGAAGATGCGGAGAAAGGGCATAGGAAGTGTTTCTATAGAACTTGAAGAGCTCATCCTCTTGCTGGAGACTACACAATGCAGCAAGCAGAAGGGGTGAGAACTTTATCAGCATCGCTCACTGGTGGCCCCGCTGCCCTTCCACTTTGGAGCACTCTTTAGCTTCTCTACTCGATATCTGTTATTCGCTCTCTCCTGCTTAGCTCATTCCACACTTGTCTTACCGTGTGTAAACATTCCAAAGTTCTTCATAGTTCAGCGCAGCAAGGTCAAAATCCCTAAGTAGAGGGAAAATCAAAAGGTGAACGGTAAATCTCAGCACTTGTTATATGTCCTGTGAGATTGGACCCGGAGGGCCCTAGCGATGAGGGGCCAATTAAACAGCACAAGATAGGAGAAACTGAGAACAGGAAAGTATGGCCTATGACTGCTACATCGTCCAAAGAGAAGACGAAGGTCTGAATTGGATAGACGATCCAGTAGAGACAGACGATTACCTGGAGAACGATGCTATCTCCTCCCACTGCAGAGGCTGCCATGCAAAGGATAAATAGATATAGGTTAGCCCTTATAATCTCTTGGCAATCTGTTTCTGACTTTCAAAGCACCCGCTAAGTGCAAGCCCTCTTTCTCCCTTACTTGCCCTCGTAGATTGGGGTAAGCCTTACCTCCTTTTCAACGTCAGAAGCGCCATGTAATTGAGCAGCATAAACCTTCAGATTCAGTAGTTCCTTGGTCTCTTTATCAACCTCCCAGACGTGGAAGCTTGGATTGTTTTTATAGATAGGAGACAGGGAACCGCTGATGAAGAGAGGAGGCATGCTGCGGTAGTCAGGTTGTCTCCGTCCTTCTGCTGGCTCAACCCTGAATTCCACCCTATGAAGGTGGGCGAAGATTTGGCCTTGAACTACATCAGGGAAGGCGGCGATGATAGCCTTGTACGTGTGTATGTACTTAGGAAGCCATTGTGGAGAGAAATCGTGGCTACCTAAGCAGGGAGGGATGTGACCTACGACGTATGCTTTCTCTCCCTTATAGAATAAATTCTCCAACTCGTCGTGAAGCCACTGAAATTGGCCAAAGGGATCATCCTCATAGCTGGTGTCTGGCCTGTGGATTGGCTATACCAAGAATAGTCCGGAAGGATAAAAAGTGGCAACCTTTAGAGTGAATTGGAGTGTATGAGAGGACGGCTTTGCAGTTCGACAGCGCCTGTCCTCCAGCCGCAAGCCAAATAGATCATAACATGAGACATAATCGATGGGGTAATGACTAGAGACATGACGGCAGCTACCTGCAGCATAGTATAAAGGACGCAAAGGCATAAGAGAGTAGTACCCAGGTTCCAATGACAGGATAAGAAGGAGAATACAGAAAGATGGAGGCTTGACACTGTCCAGATAGACGTACCGAGTAGGGCATAGTGTTTAGAACGAAAAGGGTGAGTCCATCTGCCAGTTTGTACTTCAGAGAGCCACTGTGTGAGAAGGATTGACGCTGAGACGTTGACAGAAGGTCCTTGAAGATAGGTTCCACAAGCCTTAAGTAAGGGTTTTCCTGTCTCCGGACGTCTGACTGCTCCACCAGGAAGTAGTCACTTTCTGCAAGTTAGGAACCATTTACAAGGAACTATAGGTCAGTATCGACAAGAATGGGTTATTTATTGACCCACGACGAAGCGGATCCAGCAAGACCTATAAGGACCCTTTGAACGGCAAGTTCAAGCGCTACTGAATAGCAGGACTAATGGGATTGCGCATTGAAGTGACGACGACTTTAACGTTATTTTTCTTGCTACTTACTGAGGTCACTGTTCCCGAGTACCGCTAAGATACTTCTCTCTGGAGCGAGAGAAGGGAAAGCATTTTGGATCGTTTTCTTGGTAGTCTCTAAAGTCTCAAGAAGTCTGTCTTGGCTGTACTCCGGAACATCTGGGATAGGAGCATCAGACATAGCAAAACATTTACGACGGCGGTTAGAGCAGCCTCGCCCCTCGCCCGATGGAACTGAAAGGAGCTTGGGAGGCGAAGAGATCTTCGAACAGGCAATGAGGGAGCTAAGCTCAGGATAGTACCTGGATGGTGCCAAACGAAATCTCCTGTGAACAACAAGTAGTCAGGATTGGGGACCAACTTTCTGGCTGCTTGAACCGCGGACTCTAGCACCGCTAAAGGAGGGTCATCCCCAAACCTCCCATAGATATTCTTAGCGTCTCGATAATCAAGGTTAATGTGTGGATCTGAGAAGTGCAAAATCCGTTGGACGTTGCCTGCCAGGAGATAGCAGAGAGTCAGACATTGCTAAACGAGGGGGAAAAAGGAGATAGGAACTGAACAGAGAACGAAGTTTTTTCTGCCACGATGATGCAACTAAGAAAGGGGAAGGTCGCAGAAGAGTTAGGAAGCGTCTAGGTCTTTCCCAGACACACTGCATACCGCTTTGTCCCAGAATGAGAGGCAGGAACGTTAATCCAAGCCAGGCACTGAGAACGGTCGGCGCGACCGAAGTCACGCAAGGGAGTGGCCTGCTCATTATCTGAGCGACCTCTTCCGTTACCTGTCCCCTCTAACGTTAGCTGAGCACGCCACCACTTATCCAATTTTCATCAGTAAGTGAGGTGTGTCATATCATAACGGGGCGCTATCGGTTGAATGCTTGCTCGCGAAGAAGAGGATACACCCCCTTCCAATTGTGCTACAATTGTTGTGCTATGAGAAGAAAGTCCCCCTTGGTCTTTCTCTTCGATTCCTGTGCGGAAGGAAAGGGGTGTTCCTAGGAGAGAGTCCTGAGGCTAACGGATAAGGTCTTTTCACAGGCCGAGAGCAAGACGCAAGAGAATCTGACACTCTCTCTACGATTCGGATACTTTTGTGTGTACGTCGGATTTCAGCGCCTGGTCTAACCGAAGACAGAACTCATGGCCTTGTCGCAGCTCTTGTCGCGCAGACCACATCCCATCGGCCAATCACGCCGTCAAATAAAGTCTTGTCTTCAGTCTTCATACAGGTCTCAGACGGGTCGGAGCCTCTTCCTTCTCCAACAGACACATTAAGGGGGATGACAGATGACAAATGGCGCCGATAGCCGATAACGACCAGAACTCAGTTACTGGGCCAATCTCCCTCTTGATTACTACATATGTTCTCCTTTAGTAACTGGATCAATAGGGAATGTAAAACAGTATCAGCGGAGAGTAAGTTGCACCTGCCAGCCATAGAACTTCTACTACTGGTAGAACTAGCAAACAACCTTATTAGAAGGAGTGCGAGAGAGAGGACTGACGCACTTTCAGGAAGAACAAGATGATGTTGAACTACTTCTGGGTCTTCCTAGACAAGAGCAGTAGTAGTCCTAAGAGAGCAAGAGGCCGTGCGCCTGTGTGGCCCGCGGTCTATTTATGTGCTGACCTAAGATAGAGTTCATAGTCATTCATTCGGTAGTCGTGTCGAGAAATCTTAGACTCCATACTCTAAGAAGGGAATGCTCGTTCGTCCGTAAGATTACCTGACATCGCCGTGCGCAGCAGCAGCTGCAGCAGCTGCAGCAGCGGCAGGCAGCAGCGGTACCATAAGAACCCCCCGAACCGGGTTCTTCACATTCTTTGTCTGCAGTCCTCTTATATAGATAAGACGGCCCTGATGGCATCCACAATCTTCTTGACGTCCACAGGCGCCGAGTTGTCATCCTTGGCAGAGGTGAGGTGATAAGGAGTGACAGAAAGAGCAAAAATAACGTGCATCCTGCAATGAGGCATTTGTCAAAGAAGATCTTGTGAAGGCCGCCCGACTCGCAAGTCGTCCTTGGGCATCAACACTGAACACTGTTGAAGATGCCAGTCAATCATGCGCCATCTCCTGCGAGATCATGCCCGCACATAGTTGCCGGAACACTTTGATCTACAATCTTCTCATCAGAGCCCCACAGCAGTCAACTGGACTAAGCTTAATGAGAAACTTCTAAATCAGCAAGATGGCTCCTAAAAGCCGGCAAAGACACCTAGGTTGGGACATTAGTGTCTTGGTCCTACTATATTCGACGTTGGCAGTGAGAGCAGACCCAGACCTTCTGGCTCCGCTTTCCGACCAGCATACAAAATCCTTTCTTATTGAGTTTAAGGGCAAGGACTTAAGTGATGGAGGCTCAATTGATGCTATTGAGGAGGAGAGAAGGCGCTTTTATAGCTTCTTGGCAAGCGAGAGGATCCAATATAACATCTGGGCGAACTATTCATCTATCATGAACGGCATTGCCATCACTCTATCAGAGGTCAACTACGGGGAAGAGCTCCTCTCCCGATCCCCAGACGTCCTGGCTGTTTTCGACAATACTGCCTTTGGCGCTCCCTCGATGGTCGATGCTTCCTCTAACAGCGGCACAGCTCCAGATATCTTTGACAGTGGACTTCCACCTCGGCTAGAGCCTCACAATAGGACCTGGGTTAACAGGGTCCATGAAGAATTGGGTGTGAGAGGCAGGGGCATCAAAGTTGGCATTATAGACAGTGGCATTGACTACACGCATTCTGCTTTCGGCAGCTGCGCTCGCGTGGGAGCACCAGGCTGCAGAGTTGTCATAGGCAAGGACTTTGTCGGTGATGACTACGCCTCAGACCACTTGAACCCCTCACGCAGAGTGCCAGTACCAGACGATGATCCAATGGACTGCAGGGGACATGGCACATTGGTTGCTGGAGTACTTGGAGGATCGGACGCTAAGCTTACGGGTGTAGCTCCAGACGTGAGCTTCGGTGCCTACAGAATTTTCGGCTGCATTGGCTCTACATCTGTGGCCCATATTATAGCGGCGATGGAACAAGCTTTCAACGACGGGATGGATATCATCAATCTTTCGCTGGGAGAAGGAGCTACATGGCCCCAAGGTCTCGGGTCTAGATTAGCAAACAAGCTAACAGACTTAGGACGCGTTATAGTTGCCGCCACAGGAAACAAAGGTATTCGTGGACTCTGGCAATGCGATGCTCCCGGCCTCGGTGCGAAAGCCATTGCTGTCGGCTTCTATTCCCGACCTCGGGTAAGCTTCTCCACAGGGCCGCTGCCAGAGCTGGACCGGATACATTCTCAGAGCTCCTGGGGCTTGGCTCCAGATCTGGCACTGAAGCCTGACCTAGCGAGCTATGGAGAAAGACTCCTGTCAGCTCTTCCTGGAGGGCGTTATGCGAGAGACACTGGGTCTTCTATGGCTGCACCCTACGTCTCAGGCATTATTGCTCTCTATATGAGTGCCTCACCAAGAGTTAAATGGAGCCCTGCTGACATCAAGGATGCATTGCTCAACAGCGCTTTACCGCAGTATGAGGGCAACGGCCAAGAGAGGAGCCCCATATCTGTGGCGGCACAAGGAGGCGGCATGGTGAATGCATTTTTAGCCATTCAGAGTAGAACAAGAGTTAGACCTTCACGTCTTAAGCTCGCCAACCTTCTCTCTCTTCCTCCTTCTTCACCTGCACCTATTATTCGCAGAGAGATCAACGTTACTAACCTCGGAGGTCAGGAGGCGGTCTATGAGGTTCAGCACATTCCGGCAACCACCATAGACGCCTCTGTGGAAGGCCCTGGACTGTTTGATCGTGTGACGTTGCCTTTCCAAGTGGAACTGATCCCTGCAAATTTTACTCTGCTCCCCGGTCAGCACCGTATCGTCTCTCTGTACGTCAGGCCAGCAAAAGATAGAGCACAGTTGGCCTCTAGGCCGAGATGGATCTACTCGGGATATGTCACAATTGTTCCTAGTCCCAAAAAGAAGAAGCTCAGTGGTAATGAGATAGAGGGTCATCAACAGTCTGCAGATGGCCAGGCAGCTCTGGAGGACGGTGCCTATGTGCCCGTACACGTGCCTTATGCTGGGTTTTATGGCGATATAAGGACCTATAAGGTGCTTCCTACGGAGACGGAAGACCCTCCTACGGTCCTGCAGTACAAAGAGTATACTGCGCATCTTGACAAGCTGCGTCAGGAATACGTGGAGACTTCGCTAACCCCAGATTTTCAGAGTAAAGGTGACCTGACAGTCTTCCTGTCACGCCCCACAGACGTCGGCACGTTTACCTTCAATTTGGAGACCGGCGACTATCCCCTCTTCCGCACCAAAATTCTGCATCCCACTCCCCGCGTTCTCTGGTCGCTCTACAGAGTAAGCGATGACAAGCAAGAAGGACAAGAGGATGAAGCACCGCGGATAGCAGAGAAAACGGCACTGTCATTGAAGAAAGACGCCTTCGCCGGTTACATCCATGCTGCTTGGGGCCTCGGCATGACCCAGCGTTTCACTCTTGACGCCCCAAAAGACAAGCAGCTGATGTTCAAAGCTCCATACTATGAGTTTGCTTGGACACCAGATCAGAGCAATCCAGTCGTCTTCGAAGACATCCTGGCCCTTCGAAAGAAGGTCTGGACGCCCCTTCCTGATGGTCGCTACTTTGTAATCGCAGAAGCCACGAAGCCATTGGGAAGACCTGGCGTGCTAGATGTGGAACAGGTCGGTATGGATGTAGAGATTTGGAGGGGCCCAATGGTCATTGTCCAGACATCGAAGCCGACCACCAAAGTAACGTAGTGACATAGAGCTTCATTCAATCCAGCTGATAAGGAAGTGATTAAAGAGTGCGTGGCCATTATAGACATATCTTGGCTGAGCAGCTGTAAGAACAAACGCTTCTTCATTTCCTCCCAAAAAACTTGCCTGCGGCAGCCAAAGTTGAAAGCTACGGGGAATACAGATGAACAAGATGACGTGACAGAGAGAGAGAAACGCAACAAGATCTTTGTTTAGAGTTATCTTTCTCTGACATCAGAACAAAGTGCGCAAGAAATTCGCTCTGGACACCAAGAGGTACCGCTTTCTTACCTTTCAATGTTAATGGCTGACTAGCAAGAGGAGGGACATAATAGCAAGCTGAGTGGTACTGGTGGTATAACAGCAACAGTCGTCGAAGGAAAGGAAGGAAGGCAAGACGGAAAGCTCAGCATTCTATAAAAGAGGAAGGTCTATCTATATTAAAGGGCCATATGTATATTTGTTTCCAATCGTTTCCCTACCAGCGCTCGCTAAGTTCACTTCCTCTTGACCACAATCTTAGGGGAGCGCCACGTCTCTTTGTCTTTCTTAGGATTACCGAGAGCTTTTTCTGCGGTGAGGACGACGTAATAAGTCCCGTCAGCCACAGGATTCCATTCCTTGGGCTTTTTGGGGTCCTTCATGACAGCAGGCTGGAAGTCAGGCGACCTCCAAGGGAAGTAGAAGTAATAGCTCGGCTCCAGCGGATCCAAATTTGTGATGCCCAGGTAGGTTTCATGGGCTACGTAGCCCAGAAAGGCATCATTCTCAGCCTTGTGAAGGGCTAGGGTGAGCTTTGGTGAGGGATGGAGAAGTCGGCTGCGGAAAAGTGGGAAGTCTTTAGTCGTCTTGTTGAAGGTGAAAGTCGCTATCTCATCGGGACGGCGGTAGATAATGGCATCAGCGGCTCCCTTGGTGGCCTCACTTTGTAAGTCGGGGGCCTCATCCCCCGTGGGCAGCACTTTGTAGCTCTGGTAGTCACCCTTGTATCCAGCATAGGGTACGTAGACGGGGTTATAGTCAGGGTTGGGCTGGTAGGAGCTCAGAGGAGTAACTTCAATGTAACCAGAGAACAGCCACTTTTCAGTAGGGAGCATGGAAGGGTCGGGAGTGATGGTGAGCTGTATGGTCCGCTTTGCTTTGGGCCCAAGTTGGAAGGAATCAGGAGAAATCGCGACGTTAGACGAGCGGACTTCCAGCTTGGGAACGGCGCTATTGCTGCCCTCAACGGAGGCGGCCGGGCGGTGGGTCACCTTGTACTTCATTGGCTCTTCACCCACGTTGGTGACCGTGATGGTGCGACGGAAAGCTTTCTGGTTGTCCTGATCATCGCCCAGCTTCAGCTTGGAAGGAGAGACACGGGTATTCCCTTTAAGAGCGTGGAAAGCGTTAACCATCCCAGCCCCTTGGCGAGCGACAGGCGTCAACACTTCCATGTTAGTCTGTTGCGAGGGAACAGCATTATTCTGCAAAATTGCCATAATTTCCCATGGGTCCACCTTGCCATTGTGGTCATTGTTCTCTGCAATGTAGAGAGCAGCAACACCGGCGACATAGGGCGTAGCCATAGAAGTACCAGAGATTGTGTTATAACCACCAAGTTGCAGCGGCCATGCGGAGAATATTAGTCCACCAGGAGCGCCAATATCTGACTTGATGGACAGGTCGGGCGACAATCCCCAAGAGCTAAAGCTGCTGATCTTAGAGCCTTGAGGGTTCGGAAAGAACTTCTCTCCAGGTAGCCAGTGGACTTTCACAGGAGCACTGGCGCTTCTCTTGACGAGTTCCTCCCCGTCCTCCTTGGAAATAGCGGCCACGGGGATCTTAAGGTCAGGGTCAGATACGGACACAGAGAGAGCTCCTGGCTGTGAGTTGTAGATAATGACAGCGATTGCGCCAGCCTCCTGCGCATTAAGAGCCTTGATCACGAAGGGGCAACTTCCTCTTCGGATTAGGGCAATCTTTCCCTCAAAGACCCCCAAGTTAATGTATGGGGTACAGCCATCGTCCATGATTGTGCTGTCCTTCGTTGAAAGGACAATTTCTCCGTCCTTGAGCAGCTCCCCTTGGGCTTGATCTATCGCGAAAGGGATCTCTTTCCCATCAGGAGATGCCTGGAAGGCTCGCCCAAGGTAGAAGTCATTATCGAAAGAAGCAACCCCAAAGCCCTGCATAGCCAAACCTGGGGAATTTCCCTGCCAGAGTCCCATTGCACCCTCATTCCCAATAGCAGACACAACGATTAGCCCTTTCTTTGAGAGCCTGTCAGCAGCCTTTGCATCAGGGTACTGAGGCCAAGAGGATCCTCCTCCTAGCGAGAGGTTAATAACGTCCATTCCGTCCTTGAAGGCTTGCTCCATGGAGCTGATAATTATATCCGTGGAGGTGGAACCGTCACAGCCAAAGATTTTGTAGGCTCCAAGCGTGACATCAGGCGCTACACCGACGAACTTTGCTTCTTTTCCACCAACGATACCGGCTACATGCGTCCCATGGCCTGCACAGTCATGAGGATCGTCGTCTGGCTTCGGAATCAGCTTGTCTGGTTGATTCTGAGCTTCAGAGTCATAGTCATCTCCTACAAAGTCATGACCGAAAGCTACACGGCACCCTGGGCCAGCCTTAGCGCAGGCACCAAACGCTGGATGTTTATAGTCTATTCCAGTGTCAAGGACGCCGACCTTGATGCCCTTGCCTGTGAAACCAAGATCCCGATGGACCTGAATTACTCCTGTCGCATTATGGGCAAAGCGGAGCTCAGGCTTGATGCCCTTCACTGAGTCACCATGAATAATGGCTCTCTTGTTTGGGTGCTGGACACGATAGTTATAGAAAACAAAGTCCACATTCTTCAACTCAGGAATGGCAGAGACGTTAGCCGAGTTCTTGATATCGAGCGAGAGACCATTGATCAGAGTGTCAAAAACCGCGCGGACCTCATACTCAATGTTGTTGTCGTCCAAGGACTTCAAGAAGGCGTTCCTCTCGGCCTCCATCTGCTGGGTGTTACCGCCCAAGATTGTAGGGCTGGACTTGAGCTCAACAAGGACAGACTGCTCAATTGTTCTCTCCATCAGATGGCGGTGGGTGGAAGGAGGATGCACGAAGCGTCCGGCATTGGTGATGGAGGTGAAGACTACGGCCAGTAGGCCAAGAGCAGCCAAAGAAGGCTTCATATTGTCTTGTTGTGGGCTCTTCGACTTCCAATGATGGTAGTGATTGAGCTGCTGTCGGGAGGTGCAGCTCCGTAGAATGAAAAAAGGAAGATGGCAACGAGGGGAGTGAGCCGCTGGGAGTTTGCAGCTGGCGACGCGGCATAGCCTTTAAAATAGTCCTTCTATCTCCTCTCACTACTTACTAGGAGGTGCTCTTGACGTGAAAGAGAGAAACAAAGAGAGGAGACGGAGACAACAGGGATCATCGGAAGAGTAGAGAACTCAAAGAGAACCAAAGGAACAAGTAAGAAAAAAGCTGGCCAATGAAAGAGAGCAAGGTCAAAAGACCGTCGATAAGAAGGAGTAGCAAGAGAACGAAAGGAGATGCAGACCAGAAGACCAGTAAGGACGACGAGCGGGGAGGAAGAAAGAACCAAAAGATGATGCTTATGTGTGAATAAATCTTGGAGCTGTGGCTGGCAATCCCCTCTCGTCCTGCCATCATTCAGCTTGTCCCGTCTGCCGCTCCTCCTTGCATCCTCATGAGAAGAGACCAAGACCGAGACAGAGACAGAGAGAGGGAGAACGTGGGACGACGGAGACAGAGAGAGTCAGGTAGAGAGTGTAGAGAGTGAACTGGAGGAGGACCGAGGATGATAGGGCTTTCACTACTAATACGCCTTGTAAATCACTGAATAGAAATAGGGGGGCCAGAGGGCGGACAACTGTATGGCCAAAGATTATCTACTAGAAAAATAACGGATAAAGCCAGAGCAAACATATAACCTTATTATACAGGTTCTGCCCCAAATTTTACCCCACAAGATGTTGAGAGATGA
>FLMG01004277.1:31321-71592 GCA_900088475.1 Hyphochytrium catenoides
AGAGAAGAGAGAGAGAGGAGAGAAAAAGATTAGGAATTGGGTGAGGCTGAGCGCTGACGGAGAGTGCGGGTTGATATCCCAGAGGAGAGATCAGAAAGTCCAATGCAGAGTAGAGTGTAACGTGCAAAAGGAAGAGGGAAAGAAGTGAAGATTATGGAAAGATGAGAAATATTTAGATAGCGGTGCTCCGAGGGGCAACAACGGAGGTCAAGAGAGAGCATAGGAGGACCGGTAGTCATCCTCCTCTCGCCTCGATCTGCTACTGTGCTGTGCTCTACCTCCAGATCTGTCTTCTTAGTCGGCTTCCTGCAAGATATTGTTTTATTGATACGCCTCGCGGAATAGATATACTGGCTCAAATCATAAGGTTAGAGTCTCTGCTCGACCTCCAAGCCGATGCTGGCTCTTTCCCTCTCTCTACAGTCTACATTGTTGCTTCCAGCGGCACAGCGCAGCTTACTTCATCAGGCTAACTATTCTTCTGCCCAGTTTGTCCTATGCCGCTTCTGGTCTACCTATTCACTCGACGTTCATAACGAAACAGAGAAGGATTGCGTGGAGCTGCCTCCGTTATGCCTCCCTGCAGAGCTTCAGAGGCAATGCACTAGCTATAGGTCCTACTGATGTAGTAGCTGTAAAGTTCAAGACGACATTATACATATGAACAACTTTATATACTATACAAACCACCACGCCATCACGAGACCTCATGCTTCCATCTCCTGCGGTGGTGATGAGGCATGATGTTATTAGAAAGGTGCTGAGTACATACTGATCAAATAGACTGGACCCATCCGTCAATAATCCAACCTCGAGTTGCGTTTTCCACTAATAAAAATAATGAGTTGCAACTCTCAAGTCTCCGCCCTTATGCCCTGTCTTTCTCTGCCAAACCTCAATCGTACTCCAGGGCGGTCAATAAGGGTCAGTTAGTTACCACACGGTGACTAGGTAGCACAGCAAGCATGGAGTCTCCACTATTTTGACTTCTTATTGTGGCGGCGGAGAATGGTTTTCTTGTCAAGTGATGGCTTCTCCTCCCTGCGGAGACGCGACTTGTCTCTTTTAGCACTTTCAGGTGGTGGCTCGGACATCATCTTCCGCATCAAAGTTGGGAAGAACTACACTCCTGGCAAACTGGTTGAAGAAAGAGGTTCTTCCCAACTTTGATGCGGAAGATGATGTCCGAGATGGTTCAAGTTGGGTATGACCTTCTTTGGTGGCTTGTTAAGTTAATGGTGGCCTCCTGGGCAGGCAACGCTATCGATGTTCTATTCCCAGGTATGGAGATAGTTCTGACCTGTGAGGTTTGGAAACACCTTGTACTACTGCTGCTGCTGCTGCTCAATTCAAGGTTGAGTGATTGCCTATGGCTGTTATGGGCGTTGGCACCCGGTGTGAGACAAGGAGGTTCAGTCTCGGAAATTTACGAGAGAATGGGAGACAAGATTTGTGGATACGAGCCGCCTCTAATAAGAGGCTTTGCATAGGAGCAGCCAAATACAGAGGCAAATAGTACTATTGATTACGAAGACTTCCCATGCCTCTTTCTCCCGCCTCTTCCAGCACAGGCAAATGGGAAGTTTCAAGGATGACATCACAGTTGTACTTGCACCCACCACCTGCTGCACAATAAGAAAGACAGCTCGAAGTCGGGATGATCATACAGGAGTCTAGATTGCTCTGACCAAAAACATCTTCTGGAAGGACGCCCAAGATCTGAATATTGGTCCCTTAGCAGCAGAAGCCAGATAAACTTGATCATTGAGAACATAGGACACAGACTGTCCAGCCAAAAGGCAAGGAACTCTGCGAAACATTGGTCGTGGCTAGTGTCTTTCCAAGGTCTATGTCGCCATTGGATAAATAAGAGGGGAAGAAGGAGGAGAGAGGACGGGAACATCAGAGGGCGGCCAAATAAAGGAACGAGTACTACTGTCATACAAAGCTGGATAGCGAAAGTAAGAAGAGCATCATCCAGACGAAAGAGACATCGTGATAAGGAACAAAGAGACAGAGCTAGACGGCGGAATGAGAGATAGTCCTATCTATCTCAGTACTGATGATAGAAGAACCAGTTCTGTCTCTCTTCAACAAATATAAAACCGACTGAAATAACAGGTAAAGCTTGACCGACTACTTCCCTTCCTGGGCGGACAGCCTAACGCCTAGAATCAGCGGCATTGGCAGTGTCCACATCACTGCCGGTCGGACTCGCCTGTAGAGGATCTCTAAAGGGGAACGATCCAAAATTTTTAACCTTGATAGGTCAGTTTATGCATGCGGCTGCACATGAGGGAGGGGGGATACATGAGACTGCCTATAGCTGCATTATGCTAATATGTCCTCAGAGGCAGAGGGGTTTGATAGTCATCAATATCGTGAGCTGTGATTGGTTAGATTTCTGCGGAGGCCGATGATTGGACAGATCTAATCTGTTTAGTCATCCTATTTCCGTTAATAAAGGCTAGAGAAATTAGAACAGGCAAGTGGACCGAATAAATTCATTGAGATGTGTGGGAGGAAATAGGCGGACCTCGGGGGGGACAGCTCTTTCTGGAAAAGTAGTATATCTTCGTATCTCTGCACTGATCATGCACTTTCTTGAGTGTACTCTTTACCTTCCTGCTGCGCAGTGATGATGGCTTGGAGGAGCTGTCCTACTGGTTCGCATGATGCACAGTAGGCAGTTGAAGGAGGCCTCCAAGAAACACAGAGAAGGAGAGAAAGACAGAGAGAGAAGAGGGATAGACAGAGAGAGACAGAGATTTGTTGGTCTTGAAGGGAGTTAGGAGGAAAAGGAAGGGAAGACAGAGAACAAGAGAGATTGATGGTTGTATAAGGGAATATAAAGACAGCCATAGTGGCATGTCAAGAGAAGGTTGGAGACCGTTCTTGATGCTCATCAAGTGAGTCTAGCATAAAGATGGGAGAAAGAGGTCATGGCGCTGTCCAAGGTTTATCCACTATTAGTGGGCGGGGCGGGCCGATGGAAAGGAAGGAAAGGCTAACGGCAGCCAAAAAACCTTTGAACTTCGATCTTAGGTGTGTTAGAGTAGGTCTTGAAGGTGTTCAGGTTCTTATCCTGCAGTAGCAGAGGAGGAACAGACGAAGCCTACAAGAAGGTCTATGTCCTCCTATCTGTGCCAGCTTCCTGGAAGATAGGTAACGTTGAAAGTTCTGAAGGCTTCTATTCCACTTCGACATCGAACTTTTACGACGTTCCTTGCTAGTGCTTCTGATGCCAGCATGAAGCCTGGAACTACCTCATTCACTTTCAAAACTGACAGCAAGGGCTCAGGTCAATTAGGGACCTCCTTTCTGCCCTTCAGAAGAAGCCGAGCATTGCCCTCATCAATCTGCCCGGTTGAGAACCATGAAGCTCGCAACCGTTGCCCTTGGCCTTGTTGTGGCTGCCTTCGCCTCAGAGAGCGATGCTGGGCAGTTTGTTCATCCTCCAGCAACCCATCGCCATTTGCTGGAGAGGACCATGGAGAAGTCTGTTTTGGTGGAGTTGAAATCCAGCCCTACCGTCCTGGGCGGAAACACCCAGCAGATGGAGGCTGAGAGAAACGCCTTCCTGAAGTCGCTGGACGATAACAAGATTGAATATGAAGTTCGCGCTGTCTTTGACACTCTTATCAACGGTGTCTCTCTCGACATCAAGAACTCTGCCAACATTACCGCCATTCCTGAGCTGAACAATGTAGAGTCGGTCTTTCACAACTACCGCATTCCTCACCCAAACAAGAAGGTAATCTTCGCAAGTGACAGCCAGGCTGGTGCCAAGCCAGAGCTTCGCTTTGCCCATAACATGACGGGAGTAGCTCAAGTGCATCAGGACCTCGGTGTAAAGGGCAAGGGTATCAAGGTTGGCGTCATCGACTCTGGTATTGACTACAACCATCCTGCCTTCGGCGCCTGCAAAAAGATAGGCAGGGGATGTCGTGTCGCTTACGGCCATGACTTCGTTGGCGATGACTATAATGAGGGATCCCCTGATCCCGAGAAGAGGGTTACGAAACCTGATGAGGACCCCGATGACTGTGGTGGTCATGGAACTCACGTTGCAGGAATTATTGGCGGCAATGAGGCTAAGTTCGTCGGTGTAGCTCCTGAGGTTACGCTTGGAGCCTACAGAGTCTTCGGCTGTTCTGGATCTACAGCCACTGACAACATCATTAGCGCTATGGAGCGGGCATTCAACGATGGCATGGACATCATTAACCTCTCTCTTGGTGGCGGTTCTTCCTGGCCACAGTTCCCTAGCTCCAAGGCTGCTGACAGGCTTGCAAAGAAGGGCCTCATTGTCATTTCCGCTATGGGTAATGACGGCACCCAGGGCCTGTGGCTGGGCTCCTCTCCAGCTCTGTCTCAAGAGGGTTTCGGTGTTGCCTCGTTTGATAACAACTACTACGTTGGCAAGGTCTTCAAAGCCTCTCCTGATGACAAGGAAGTTCCTTTTTCAATTGATGGGTCCCAGGGTAGCCTTCTGAAGGATGGAGAAATCGTGGTGTCTAACACTGACACCACCGTTGAGAACGATGGCTGTGCTCCATACAGTGGCACTCCCTTCGCAGGGAAGATTGCCCTTATCCGCAGAGGTACATGTGCTTTCGTAGATAAGGCACTTAACGCTCAGGCTGCTGGCGCTATTGCAGCTATCATGTACAATAGAGTGCCAGGAGCCCTGGCAATCGCTATCACCGACCCTAAGCTTAAGATCCCTGTGGCTGGAATCTCCAAAACTGATGGTGAGGAGTTGATCAAGAGAAGCGCCACCGCACCAGTCACGGTGCGCTGGATCCCTGATGAAAAGATCTTCCCTAACCCAACCGGCTCTCAGATTAGCAGCTTTAGTTCATGGGGACTGTCCCCCGACCTGTCTATCAAGCCAGATCTTGGAGCTCCTGGTGGTCTAATCTTCTCCTCTTGGCCGCTAGAGCTTGGTGGCTACACCACTATCTCTGGTACTTCTATGGCTACGCCTTACGTCAGTGGTGTCGCTGCTCTGTACATTGCAGAGAACAATGACCACAACGGCAAAGTAGATCCTTGGGAACTTAAGGAGATTCTCCAGAACAATGCTGTCCCCTCTGAGCTGCTGGATTTGGACGTACAGACCCCAGTTGCCCGCCAGGGAGCAGGAATGGTCAATGCCTTCCACGCCATCAAGGGAAACACTCGTGTCTCTCCTTCCAGGCTGAAGCTGGGCGAGGATCAGGACAGCCAGAAAGCCATCCGTCGCACCATCACCGTCACCAACGTCGGCGAAGAGCCAATGAAGTACAAGCTGACCCACCGCCCCGCCGCCTCTGTTGAGGGCAGCAACGGCGTAACCCCTAAACTCGAAGTGCGCTCGTCTAACGTTAAAATTTCTCCTGAGACGTTCAAGCTTGGTCCCAAGGGCAAGCGTACCGTGGAGCTGACAATCACGCCAGACGCCTCCATGCTGTCTACTGAAAACTGGCTTTTCTCTGGTTACATTGAGGTCACCCCACTCAGCTCCTATCAGCCCAACCCTGACTACAATCCAGTCTATGTGCCTTATGCTGGGTACAGAGGAGATTATCAGAGCCTCAAGGTGCTCCCCACTGGCGAGGAGGCACCCGTTCTATATAGCGAGGGCACTGCTGGTCAAGATGGAGCTCCAGTGTACAGCAGCCCTGACCAGACCGCCACCTTCACCTTCAACAAGGAAACCAAGGACTTTCCTTTCTTTGTCACCCGTATTCTTCACCCCACACCGCTTCTGAACTTTGCCGTTCACAAAGCTGAAGATGGCAGCTTTGTGGGCTACATCGCCTATGACGATTATCTTGGTAAGACAGAGACAACCCCAGGGGAGCCTGGGTACTTCTGGACCACCACCTGGAAGTCTCCAGACTCCAAACCCGCAGTCTTCAAGAATCCCAAGAAGAAGAACGAGTGGACCCCTGTCGCGGACGGTACTTACTACGTCCTTATTAACGCTCAAAAGGCTCTGGGCAACCCGAAGAAGGACAATGAGGTCTGGCGCTCTCCTAAGATCGTGGTCAAGACCAAGTAAACCTATTGATGTCGGTGCTGGCGCAAGAGAAAGTAGAAGATGTTAGCTGTTTTGAAGTTTTATAAAGAAAATAAACTATCAAGTCTTTTCACTTTTCGCCATATTGGTGCTATTATATCGAACTGCTCTACTTTTGAGACATCAAAACATCCGTCGTGCCTTTTATAACTTACGCTAGCCTCTTCCTTTTTATAGCTGCTCCATCGCGCTCTGCTGACGAACTCGAATCTTGGATGGCTCTGTGGTCGTTACTGACCAACATTCATGATAGATCATCCCAAAAGGCATCCAAGTCTATATCTCTCTTCTACCACCAATAGCAGAACTCTTCTCTTCAGCATCCAACTTGCACTTGGGGAATCATCTTATAAATGCCATGACGGCACCCTTGACATAGATTACGAGAAGTGAGAAAAGAAGATGGCCATCCCACTAGCAATTGTTCAGGCAGTGCGAGAAGGAGTGCAGATAAGAGGGATGACCACTATAGAAACGAAAGAGAGAGGCTTGGCGTCTCATCTAGACTAGGGTCTCTCGATGACGCTGAGAGATGCTGTCGTTGTAGAGGATAACGTTCCATGGTCCCGTGGGTGGAAAGAAAATGGGATACTGCCATAGATTAAGCAGCAGTGCGAACGATTGAAAACAGCGCCGTCATCGCTACCATAGCCATTGCCCCTCAGAAGAAGAAGAGGAGGAAGCCGTACTACTATGACAACGGCGAGGGCAGTATACAGATAGAATCTCAGCGTTGCTATAGATTTGCCTGGAAAGGGTGTTTTAGTGATCCTCTTCCTGATAGATCCCTCTCTTTCGACTAGCAGTATTATTAGGATCAACAGCAGTAATGTTGAGACATAATCCTGCTAACAACGCTGCTGGTTTTTGGTGGGCTCGCAGCATTCATAGTATTACATAGCCTGGCTTCCTTCTCTCTTCATCGTCAGCAGAACGTCATCCCACCACGTTCCAGCTTTCCAAACGTCACTGCCGCTGATGAGGATGAATGGGCTTATTGTTCAATTCCGATGAGCAGCAGCATCCCACCACGTTCCAGCTTTCCAAGCGTCACTGCCGCTGATGAGGAAGAATGGGTCTACTATGATAGTTCAATCCGATGATGAGCAGCAGGAGGAGGCCGAGAAGCTTCGACGGACGATCGATCAATGGCACTGAAGAGCTGGCCCATCAAGCAGCCCGGCAGCTGCGTTCTTCACCGCTTCGCCAATACTTAAATAATTCCCAAACCACACCACAATATCCTACTTATACCTGTTAAATGCCCAATACAGAGCGTGACGTTAACATGATTGGAAGTCTACTGGGCTCTCCCCGTACTTACTACTTATATACACTTGTCCCGGTTCCCACTCTCATTGGCACTCACAAATCAAGAAACGGATCTTCGGTAGGGAACTGGGCGAACGAGCCCTCGCATCGGAAGAAGAAGGATCCGTTGCCTCGCTCCTCCGTCCGTCTGCCCCCTGTTGAGAGCTGCTTGCTTGTTGCCTTGCTCAGCAGCGGTGCTGGCACCTCAACGTTCCTTCTCCTTCGCTCTGAACAACATGCACTAAGAAGGAACCAGCGTGTGACAGTAAAACGCTTTAGCATCATGCTGAATGACCAACCAACGAACACTTGACGGCAAGCACCCACCCCCGTCGAAGGAGGAGGAAAAGCAGCGATGCAGCATTGAACAGGCCAAGTAAAAGTTTTCTGCATTAGCGCAAGGAGACGATGAGGAGGAGGGACGAAGCATGGGATTCGATGAGGTTGGTTGACTGTGGCAGTTAAGGCACAAGAAGTTGCCCATCAGAAGAGGAGGGCGGACTCCAATGTCTTCTCTTCCTTCGAGAATCAGTATCGTTCGCGGCGCTTGAAAAAGATCATATATTCTCTTCCTGTCTGACAGAAAGAAGACAAAGCTGACCGTACGGTGGTGCACACCTAAACCAAATAGAGAAAAGTGGAAGGACGAAGGGCCCTTTGACATTCAAGCCTAAGCCCTGATACATCATGAGGCCAACGAAAGAGCTCATCAAGGCGGCCATCACCTCGACCAACCGCTTCCAGGAGATCCAAGACCTTAAGCCTCTCATCGAGCGGTTAGGTCAGGCCCAAGTCGTCATGCTGGGGGAAGCCTCTCACGGCACTCACGAATACTACGAATGGAGAGCGAGAATCTCGCAGGAGCTTATTGCAAATCATGGCTTCAGTTTTATCGCTGTGGAAGGAGACTGGCCACCATGCCACAAGGCAAACGAGTATGTCAAATGGCCCCAGCCTGGGCAGACGGCCAGGAGCGTACAAACAGAGTTCCATCGCTGGCCCACGTGGATGTGGGCGAACACTGAGACAGAAGAACTCCTAGAGTGGCTGAAAGAGTGGAACCAACAGCAAACGTCAAGGGAGAAAAAAGTAGGCTTCTATGGCCTGGACGTCTACTCTCTTTTCGAGTCAATTGAGGAAGTGATAGATCAAGTTAAGAAATTTGATCCTCAGCTAGCAGATTCTGTCAAAGAGCGCTACGCTTGTTTTGACCGCTTCGACGAGGACGAACACGCCTACGCCCGCTCTCTTCTACGCTTTCCTGAGGGCTGCCAGAAGGGTGTGCTGAAAGCTCTCAAGGAGCTGCTACAACTCCGACTAAACGGCAGTGGAGAGAAACAAGATGCGCTCTTTGACGCTCAACAGAACGCGCGAATTGTGAAGAACGCTGAAGATTACTATCGGACGATGGTCTTCGGGTATGAAGATTCTTGGAATGTACGGGACAGGCACATGATGGAGACGTTGGACTTACTGCTGCAAAAGCATGGACCAAACGCCAAGGCCATAGTATGGGAGCATAACACTCATATCGGCGACTATAGGGCCACGGATATGGCAAGGATGGGACAAGTCAACATAGGAGGACTGGCGAGAGAGCAATACGGAGAAGACAAAGTTGCTTTGCTCGGGTTTGGGACCTATAAAGGCACTGTCATTGCCTCTCCCTCATGGGGTGGGCCTGTGCTGACGCTGCAGGTTCCGCCAGGGAGAGAGGACACTTATGAGGATATCTTCCATCGCGTTGCAGATATGAAGAATCTGAAGCAGTTCTATATGGTCTTTGATGAGGCTGCAAAGTCAGGCCCTCTCTCCGATGTGAGAGGACACAGAGCCATTGGTGTGGTCTACGACCCTCGACGGGAAAAGAGGGGAAATTATGTGCCGACTTCTCTGTCTAAGCGGTACGATGCCTTTATGTTTTTTGACCAGACACGAGCCTTGGAACCGCTTAAAGTACCAGTCGACGAGAGAGAGATCCCGGAGTCCTATCCCTCAGGAGTCTAGTTTGGCTGCTGGCAATGACCTACTGACGGAATTTGGAGTGAAAAAAGAACCGGGCAAACGAATGCATCTTAGCCTTCACAGTGCAGTTTCTCTTCAGAAGGGTCAGATGTCTTTATATTATAGCTAGGTGAAGCGTCTTCATCTCGGTCTATGTACAGATCACATAAGAGAACCTTTTGCATGTCACGTGACCCTAACGCTTCAGGGTTGGATTGACAGTTGTTGGCTCGGTCTAGGGAGTTCATTAGAGTAACAACCCCCACTTCTTCCTTTCTTCGACTTCAATTCTGCTCCCGCGCCCGCTGACACCCCTCTCCTTCCTTTCTGACGGCCGAAAGTCAGGCTATTAACAGCATTCTTGATTGTGATTCAACCACTTACACCGAAGAGATCCAGCCTACTATAGACAATTAGGCACATTATATATGGCCGGGAATGCGTGCATCGGCGATCATGTAACATCGCTCAAAAGCCTCGAACAAAGCTTGTTAGGAGACATACATACAGACCGAACGACACCTTCCCTAAGCTTACTATAAAGACTGGCGGCAGCTGTGTCGAAGGAGATGAGTGTGGAGCAGGACTGCTGGCCCTGGCTGCTTCACTAAATCAGCTCCTCACAACTTATACTTCTTATCCCTATGGCCATTTTTAGATACTAATTGGTTAAGAATCCTACTCTTTTCTTTCTGCCACTTCTTCTTCTCATTAAAGAAGTAGGAAATTTTTTCTTCCGAGGGAGAATGGAAGCGGAGAGACTGCTGCAGGGCCGTCATTGTGTCAGAGTTGAACTTGAGCTCCATCTCGTCAATAATCTCCTTCCGGATCTCAAAGAGCTCGACGGCGGTGTCGCAGACAACGTTTACTGGAGATTTTTCATGTGGATCTAGGACCGCAAGCTGCAGCATAGACGTGGGTAAGGCCAACGAAGAATTCTCGACCCGTAGAGGCAAGGTAGAAGACTCGATCAGGAGAGGAGGAAGGCCCGAGTGCATTGCAAGAGGGGGCCATGGGAGGATGATAACAAAAGGAGAAATAACGATTTGACCGGTAAAAAGCTTCAACTTGAAGCAAGAAGAAGAGTTCATAGCCTACGCCAAGATAGAGATAAGGTAGAATTGCTCTATTGTACAGTGCTATGGCTAGAAAGGAGAGACACCGTCCAGAAATAAGTTAGGAAGTATGTACTACCTCTCCAAAGACCTGTCCAGGGGCAAGCACCCCAATTGTCAACCCTGCAGAGGCCTCCGCCGACCTCCTCCCTATATGGTGCCAACGAGCGTAAAGGGAAACGAAGAGTAAGCGTCCTGCTAGAAGTTTGAACAATCTACCGCGCACGATAGCACTAAAGTAAAGGTATGGCTGACAAGTGTGGAGCCGCATTCCTTTTTGCCTCACCCTTCATCTGCTCCTCATTAGAGGAGTCCACACTTATGGTGTTTCGCCTCCAGCCTGCATCGAGCACCCAGGAGCTCAATCCTTGCCCTTCCGTTCCTTCCCCGTCTTCGTCCACTGCAGAAGTGTTCAACAGCTTTGTGACTCTGCATACGCCTTGTTTGATGAGGAAGAGAGCAGGAATGGCCTGGTTCTGGCGAAGTAAGACGCAGGATGGTTCGAAGTTTTTGACAATTATGGCGCTGGAGAGCCTCAAGAGCTTCGAATACGTCCAGGTCTTAAAAATTCTGAACTTCTGCAGAGCTTCCACTCTCTGCCTCACAATCCTATCTTCATGTCTCCCTAGAGCGTGGTGATATGCATCAAAGTCCAGTTCAAGCAGCTCACAACCATGCTCCGTCATCACAGAGGCTGTCCTCTTCCTATTTGTTTGCTGCAGACCAACGTTGCCAAAGGAATCTCCAGCGTAGAGAAGTTTGAGGAGGACCAGCTTGGTCTTGTTGAGCTCAGGGTTCTCTTCTCTTATCTCTTTCACCACCGATACTGTTCCCTTAAGGATGATAAAAAGAGCTTCTGCTTTGTCTCCTTCATGGAAGACATAGCTATTCCTTGGGTACACACTGAGAGTTATGGCGCGTGATATGGATCGTACAGTCTCCGGGGACAGATTGTCAAAGAACGCGATGCGTTTGAAGGACTTCTGCAGGCGCTTTATGTCCTCATCACTTCTGCTGACGGGATCCTAGGGAGCATTCAGTGGCAACAGGAATGGTTGAGAAAAGAACATAAGTGAGTGAGAAATGGCAAGCAAAGCCCAGAGGCACAGGAGTTCTCACGAGCTTAGGCAAAGCGGAACACTAACTGGTCGCCATGCCTGCAGAGTAAAAGCAATACTCTAATCGGACTTACCATTTTAAGGACGCCATAGCCGTCAAAGTCCTGATCATCTTCAGGGAGTCGCTGCGGCTCTTCAACTCTTGAAGAGGTAGTGGCGGGGTGGAGGCCTCGGGCCACTCTTCTAAGAGCAAAAATATCCTTGGTGGCTTCGTCAAATTTGCCTATCTTTCTTAGTAACGTCGCCCTAAACTCATAGAACGCCTTGTTGGTGGGTTCATTTTTAATGGCGAGGTCTAGGTCGTTAAGGGCCTCCGACATGAACCCTAGCTGCCAGAGGCAGCCTGCCCGGTTAAAGAAGGCAGCTCCACATTCCGGTTTCAGTTGAATGGCTTCCGTGTAGTCCTATGAGGCCAAATAGCAAGAAAAGTGCAAAAGAATAGAGTTAAAAGACGAGCTAATGAGTGATGTCAAAGCGCGAGACACCCTTACGAGCAGGGCGGAAGAAAGCCAAAACACATCAGCGCTTCCAGGAAAGGACAGAGATAGCTCTAGCGACCTTCTCACGCCGGATAAGAACAGAGACGGGTACCTTCATACTAACGAGCCGTGCAAATGAGTAGTCGAGAACAAGTGCCCTGCTGGTTACTAACCTGTATGGCGAGTTCGTACTGACTGAGTCTCTGCATAGCGTAGGCTCTCAGGAAGAAATATCTAAACCTTCTGTGGGCATTGGCCCCACTGCTGTCCTTTATCGAGCGGATCAAGCTTGTAGCAGTTGCGACAGACTTTTTAAAGTGCTCTGGCGTGCGCTGCTGCATCCCCCTTGCAGAAAGAGCGCCATCTTCCCCTTGAAACAGCTCTATGGCAGGGAACATTTTCAAGGTGATGCTGTTCAGTTCCTTCCGTTCTGCAATGTAAGTATCTGAGAGCACGTCCTCAATTGATGCCAGCGTGAGAGAAGAACGACGGCGGCTTGTAGATAGCTGGTTTTCTGTTAATAGGGCGAAGGACCGAAAAATGTGGCATTAGTCGAATGAGTAGAAGACAAGCTGTTCATGCATTCAAAAGACGAGAAGTCACATGCGCTGCCAAATACGACGAGCAAACACTTATGTAAGAGAGGAGGCGATAATAGGAAGAAGGTAGCGTAGCAAGCGGGAACTGTTAAACCTAAGCAGATGCGACCCTTTTGCTCACCTCCTGAACCTATGGAGATCCTGGGATAGCATATTGAGGCAAGGCGCTTCCGTCGCTCAGCGGCAGTTTCTGTCAATCGCAATCGGTCAAAGGAAGAAGGATTGAAAAAAAGCGGGAACGAACAAGAGAAGGAAGACAGCGTCATAAGGACAGAAGATAGCCAGCCTTCAATAGTTGAGATTCTGCTTTAACTTACTCTTCGGACTAGGTCGAGGCTTCACTAGCCAAGGATCCAACCCTTCCTTGCCGCCTACAAGAGAACCAGGAGGATAGAAAGGGATAGAAGTGAGAACCCTGAGAATTAGGAGAAGAGAAGGAGGGAATATGAGCAGAGCTCATGTCTTAGTGAACATAAAGAACTCACTCAGCTCTTTCTTGTGCTGCAGCTTTGTCCTCACGGCTTTTGCTTCGACCCCCACAATTTTCTGCAGCTGTACCAGAGTAGACCGTCTGGTTGGTTTCCTGGGAGGCTTTACGCCATACATTTGCTCCTTGGGGACTGTTTCCACTTTCACATCGTCCCCAAACTCTCCGGTGCTAGCTCTGTCAGAAGGAGTCAGAGGCGGGGAAGGAGTTCGTCTTGCGTCCTCCATTGGAAAGTAGCTGTGGCTATTGCCGCAATGTCCTTCTCTACGTAGTGCCGAGACCTGTTGTCATCTCCTCCATGCTGCCGGAAGAGACAAGAGAGAAAGGTGGGCCGCCATTCCAGGTAGAGATCTCTCTATTGCCGCTACGCAGGCCCTCCTTATCTTGCTAAATCGTTATGTGAACATAGGAGAGAATATAGAATCTACGAATAAATAAGCGATCTACAGTTCAGTCACTGCAGGCTTGGAGGGTGGCGTGTATCAGACACCTGGACACCTCTGACAAATCTGGGACCCAGGTTAAGGACGAGAGGCTGCTGGGAAACGCTATGCCAGCGAGACGTGCGGTAAGCGACAGAAGTCTCGGAGAGATGACTGATGGTGCCATCGCCTCGGAGAGACGACGCATATCAGGACCACAGGGCATCTATAGGACAAAGGGCACACGTGACCAAAGAGACGACGGAGGGAGAGAAGAAGGTAGCGAAGAGAGGAGAGACAGGCTTCTGGTGGCTCTATCCTCAGCTCCCTGGCCCATGCCCAAGCAGAGCAAGCCTAACAGGTGAACTGCGGCAGTGGCGGAGACTGGCCAAGACTTTTGACCTATCAGCCAGTCTGCTACCCATCATCCCTGACACCCACCACCAATAGTAGTAAAACCGCTTATATGTTGGGATTCTTCTAAATAGATAGAGCGTAATAATACTTCAACTTGCGGAGCTGACAGTTTCGGAGGTAAATTTCGCAGTTTTTTGACCTGTATAATTCGCAGTTAGTGTGCCTTAACCCCTACTTTGGCAAGTATAAATGTAAATTGACTTAGCCCTTCGTCACCAGTTCAAAAGTTTGACGAGAGCCCAGAAGCTGTTCGCATCTGCGGCTCGTCGAGATCGCGCTCTGGAGGTGAAGTTTATATTTTATCGAGGTCAAGGTCGGCGTTATCGTGATGGCTCTTGCCTGCTTCTGGACGTGGACAGTTCCTGACTTTCTCAGTGCAGCCTTCCCACTGTCGCGTCCTCGGATGACAAAGACTCTTGGACCTGGCCCTGACTAGCTCTGAAGATCGCATGTTCTACCCTTAACGGTGATTTTGTCGGCGGCTTCTGCTTTTCTGGAAATTTTATCGTTTTGCGTAAGGAAGATGGCAGGCGTCGTTTCAAAGGTCTTCACCTATGAATCCCTCGTCCATGCTGTCGCTGGTGCAACGGTAGGTGTGCAACTTAATCATCGTCGAAGCTTTGGGGTGCTAAACGCCGTCCTGTCTTTTCCTTAACAGGGTGGCGGGGTGGCGATGGGTACCCTCTACCCGCTGGACCAAGTACGTCTAGTACTGCAAGGTAATGCTAGGCTGGCGTGGTAGAACAGAACTCTTATTCAAGGCTGACTCTTGCAAACGTAGTTGAAGACAAGACACCCAAGAAACGAGGGAAGTCTAAGAACTCCTTCATCAGCGCGCTGAAGGATATTGTTGAGGAGAGAGGGTTCAGCTTCTTGTATCAGGGACACTTCTCCACTCAGGTTTCTATGGGTGTCTCGAATTTCCTCTATTTCTATTGGTAAGTCCCTTGGTCCATAGCTCGATGTAAGATCCGCATTATACTGACTTCCCTTATGCTTGTCAGCTATAATGGTCTTAAAGCTGCAACAGAGGAGTATATGAAGAGAAATAAGGGCTCAAAGGCAGCAGAAGCTGCCCCCCTAATGAACCTTCTTCTGGCAACAATATCAGGTCATAAATTTCTTTCAGGTTTTCCACACATTTTTCCCTGCAGCGCACCTCTTCCTGTCGTTCTGGGACGTGTGTGTCGATATCAATCAAAATGCCAAAAGGATATATACTGAATGGGATGGACTCATCAACACCCCACAGGCCTATTGAACGTCTTTGCAACTGCTCCATTCTGGGCAATCAACACGAGACTGAAAGCAGATAAGACAAAGGAGTACAAGGGCATAATTGGTAAGAAGGGTTAAACGGCACAAGCAGGGCCTATTAGGTCATCTTTGAGTCGTTCCATTTACTAGCTCTCCAAGGCCCTTGTTTTTATATCCTCAATTGGGAGGAACTGCTTCCACCTTTGGGGCTTCGTTAACCTGCCTACTTTGATGCCTACTTACTTCATTCTTTCAGCTTTGGGCCACGAATCTCACCTTTCTCCTCACCTGAGCAGACTGTGCCACGAAGATTGTCAATAATGAAGGTGTCTTAGCTTTATGGAACGGGACACTTCCCTCTGTCGTGTTGGTTAGCAACCCTGTGATTAACTATTTCGTCTATGATATGCTTAAGGAGCGCCTGGGAACACTAAAAAAAGCCGGTAGGAAAAATATCCCAACGAGACTCCATCGTGCTGAAACAGGCTAACGGCGCTGTTTGACCTGCCCTCTGTCCTAGCCGGCAAGAGTCTGGGACCTCTAGACTTCTTTTTGATTGGAGTCTGTGCCAAAAGTATCGCCACGGTCTTAACCTACCCACTCCAGGTGGCGCAATCGAGGATGAGGGTTCGCCCTCAGGGAGACTCGAAGGTCTGACCTGCTCAGGACAGCTTATTGTTCCATGCGCACACTAGAACGTTCGGCTTGTGTCGTCTTTCTGCACCGTGCCCACCGTCTTCTTTCCTTTAATTCTACGTGGCCACCTTCATCCTCGTTCCCATCTCTTCCAGTCTATTGATGACGTGGAGCCTTACAGCTATGCTACCATCACGCTCCCTTAGGATTCAGCCAAAGTCAAAGCTGCTCAGCTGGGAATGATCCAGTGCCTACAGCAGATCTATCGGTAAGCTACAGCTTCTTTTGACTAATCTCCGGCTTGGATCCGTATAAGCTTTACGTCTTAACGCTGCTATTTTAAGACCTGCTATGATTCCCAAGTCTCTTACACTCCTGTTGTATATTCTAGTCAAAAGGGATTCAGCGGCCTTTTTGTGGGCATGGAGACCAAGCTACTTCTGACTGTCTCTATGGCGGCGTTCCAGATGATGACTTATGAACAGATTGTTGCGCTAGTATTCTCGATAATGATGCGGGGAAAGAACAAACCCACCGCAGCGGCGAAATAGAGCTTCTAACGTAAACAAGAGGAGCACTTTCCCCACCCGTGCACGTCTTGCATTATTTTATTTTGGCCTTCTAACGACGTTCGGTTACACCTTTCGCATTGTCTACGACCCAATGCACGTCATAGCTGCGTAGCCGTATGGAGAAATTGATGGATGAACTGAAAAGGTCAAGCACGATTGCACTTAAGCATGCAGCGGGATCGGAGCGGCAAAGATCGTCAATTATATACTAAAGACTATGTCATTGTGTGGTTTTACTCACAAGGCGGACACATCTGTCTGGAGGTAGCTCTTGTGGGAGCCATGGAAGGCATCACTGTGCACATAAATATGGAGTTGAAGGGCTTAAGCAGTTCCAGATGCGCAGCCGCAGCCCCCAGGCTTTCCGCAGCCCTCTGTGTTCGGTGTCAGTGGCGTGTCTGAGTGCACAACCTGTACTTCTTCATCCTTCCTGAACTTCTGTCTGTGGTCTTCGTTGAACTCAACCTCTGAACAGTGAGCGACTAAGCAACGTGCAATCGATTGTTGGCCGATTAAGGTACTGTTCGCTCACCGTAATTTCCCCTGTTGTTAAGATTGCCTTGTACCACGTGAAACTTCAAAAACTCATCAACTTCGTCCACACCAGCAAGAAGCTTGCCTGCAAAAGGCTATTAGGTACGTATTGGCTCGTGCACCAGGCGGCTCGAAGTCTTACCAATCTCATTTGGGTCAGAGACATTCTTATTGGCAGTAAACTGATCTCTGATCTGCTTCCTGGCCTCTTCTATAGCATACGCATCTCCTCGAAAGGTCGTCCTGGTCGTCTTTAAAAGTCGGCGGTAGCCACCGAGAACTCCTGATCTAAGGGCATTACTCGTCATTATCCGTGCTGCAATGCTTTAATCGTCTTCTATCTTGCTCTGCACCGGATTTCCAAAGCCGACTAAGAGCCTATAAACCTTGACTGAGATCCAAGAATTTGCAGGCAGGAAGCTCAGCGAAGAGGCAGGAGGCGCACTCTAATGACCGAAGACCAAGCTGCCTTGCATTGCAGAAAGGTGATGTGGCAGAGCGCGACATTGGCCTCGAGTGCCCGACTGGCTCTGACACTGCGCACATCGGACTCGGCGGCCTTGTTCAGGTTGGGTTGGCCGAATTTAACTGAAAGCTTCATCAGGAGAAGCCTTCGTTTTCTTTATTATGCATGGATTTTATCTTATAGCTCTCACTGAATTATTCGAAACATTCCGAACTGTACGCTACCAGGAACTAAGAAATGCACAACCCTCCCTCCCTACGACTGTCATCATCGCAGAAATCAATCAACCTGAATGTGTTTCTAAGGGCTTTCCGCCGGGAAAAGCACTAAAGCTGGCATATTCATGTTTCTAGGGCAATCCTCTGGGGCTTTCAGCAGGCTAAAAGCGCTATTGGAGCCTTATGAGGGGCCTTCAGGTGCCGCTGTGCAAAACACACAAAAGAGGCAAGAAAGCTGAGAAATAATTGCGTTTGGACTGCTCTGGCTGCGATAAGAATCGCCGTTTTTTGGGAGAAAAGCTCCAACTTGACAGCAGGGCTCAGCTCCCTTCCTATATATGTAGGTTTGCATAGAAGTAGTCAGTGAACCTGGGGCCAACTGAAGGTATTGCTGCGCGAGAAGAGTGCTGTGCTCTCTACCGAGTAGGTGCTTGTCCTTTATTGGTAAGGACGCTAAAGCTTGAGGAGACGTCCATGTGCCGATCTTGAACTCTTATCTGGGTGAGTCAGCGACGCTGGACGCGGGTCTGAATTGCCATGGGGCCGCAGCACAGCTCTTGACATAATTGCAATGCGACCACTGAGAAGTAGGATGTATGCCGCAGTCTGGCTGGCAGTCCTGGGCTTGCCTTGCCTACTGCAAAGCGTATATGGCCTATGTGAGACCTGCCAGGACCCGAAGCAGTGCTGGCATGAAGCGTCCAAGAGCTGCAAACCTTTTTTGACGGAGCCTGCCTGCCCTGCATCATTCCGTCCATGCAGTAAGTGTTCTCTCATCTCCACCTACTTCTTTTTGGTCAAGCTCTAACTTCATTTTGACAAAGCCTGGGGTAAGAGGTGCTTCGGGAACGATGGACCTTGCATTGACCCCGGAACAGGGGTTTGCTACCCCTATCAAACTCATGCCATGTGTGGGCCAAACCTCGTAGAGGGTGAGCTGCTATTTCTCTTCCTTCTTCTAATTGTATGCTCGTCACACTTAAGCGCTAGAAGTCCATGTCCCGCGGTCAACCTTAGAACCTTCTCTTACTGCATATGTCAAGGACTCAGGTGTCCTTCCTATCATCCTCGGGCAGCCATTCTGTCCCCTCTTCCTGCTGCTTTCTCCTCTCGTTACTAATCGGTCCTGTATACGTAGCGGTCTGCGAGAGCTGCACAGGTGGAACGACAGGGCGATGTCAACACCCCTTGACAAATGCGTGTCAAGACTTTTCTGAACAAGTTTGTCCAGACAACACAGTCAGCTGTGGTAGGCCCAACTCTACTCCTTGCCCCGCCTTGTGCCCTCTACGGCTATACCTTCCTAGCGCTTACATCTTTCGCGATGTTTTAATGTCTGGGTATTTCTCTAGTTCCGACAGCGGTGGCCTGCGTTGGTGGCCATGAGAGCTGTAGGAATCCCGCAAACGTATGCCAGTTTGGCGATGGAACCTGCGTTGCAAAGTCTGGCACAAGATGCCCCGAGGGTAGTGGGATCTGCGGTATGAGCTCTATCAGTTGGGCCGTATCTTGTCTTGGATACTGAGAGAGTCGCCTTGCAGACAAGCTTTCTTATCGCTGTAATACCAAGACTTTCCAGTGTGAAATAGCGCCCAGAAGGCCATCACAGAACGAGGCACTCTTTGGGACGTTCGCCGATTGCGAAAATAACTGCTGTATGTACTCTTCTACGTTGTCCAGGCGTGTTTGGCACTTCTCCTCTTGTTTCCTGGCTCGTTAAAAAGTGGGTTATTTGGCATTCCTATTCGCGTCAGGTTCAAGTTCTTTCTGCCCGAGCTGCCTCTTCATTTGCTCCTAGGGGATTGGCAATCTCCTACATCTTTGGTCTTGGATCACCTATCTTGGTCCTCGGCTGCGTTTGCCTTCGTCACTTCTACCCGTTTCTGAGGACTAAGAGGTATCGAGCACAACCGATGGTACTGACCACTCTCTAGTTTACTACCGATGCATAGGCGGTCAGTGCGTTCCAAACGGGGATATGCAAAGTCGTGACGGGCAGACTCTTTCGAATTGTAGGAAAAGCTGCGGCTGTGGACCGCGTAATTCCTGTAAAGGGAGCACCTTCGGACCCTTCCAAATCACCGCTGGAGAATTTTCTAAAGAGTGCTCGCCTGTGGAGGTTCCAGGCGTACAAATGGAGAAGTGCAATGCAGCAGACAGTAAGACTTCTTTATGCTAGACGAGGAGCATCGTTGACATGAGCAATCTAGTTGGCACCTATCTCTTCTCGTTCTTGACCAAACGACGAAATGCCGCAGTCTAATGGCTTCTTGATAGATGTGGACGCGGTGTACAAGAGCAGGCCATTATTCCTATTGTCAGACATCCAGGGGGCCAACGACATTCGTAAGTTAAAAGTGGCAAATGCAGCAGCTTGTGTTCGGTGTCCTCTTCCTTGACAGTTCGTTCGTTGCTGACATTCTTTGCCTTGAATTAGGATTTCGGTCTTTTGGACTTCTTCCGCCCTTTGAATCTTGACCATCCGTCCTGCCTTGCAGCCGCTTCCGGGGGGTGTCTTTTTGGTTGACATTTTGTCCTTTGCTGACAGTGTTTGCTTTAAGTTAAGATGCCTGTGATTCTGACACTTCTTCCGCCCGTTGTACCTCTACTATCCGACCTCCCTTGCAGCCGCTTGTCGGGGATGTGGAAACGGAGGTGATTTTGGCGATACTTCCCCATGGCAGCTTTATTGTGAAAGCAGTCCCTCCTCTAACTCTTCAACCCTAACGTGCACTCGCCTGAATACTGGGGTGACGTCTCCAATCTGCCCAAGTAGCTTTCGTCTCTGCCAAGGTGAGACACATTGTAGAGAGAGCCATAGACGGTTGCAGAAACGTATGTTAGTGAAAGCGAGACCTATCCGCCAAAACTGGACTCATTCGTGAGACATGTAGCAGACTGTAACAGATGAGGAAGCAAGACAAATCGCACTGAGCTTGGGATACCTCGTATCTCACCATTCTTGCGCCTTTTGCAGTGAATCCCAACAAATACTCCCTCCTTCCGTTCTCGGCAAATCCTGGGGCAGTGACAGACGTTTCGTTCACTTATACCGTCGGTGACTTGACGAAGACCTATGTCGGAGGAACTTCTTGTCTATCTTTGGCCTTGCCCGAAGGCTGGTATGTCTCAGAGGCAGACCCTCTTGCATGCAAGGCGAGAAGTATAGAAGGGTCTGCACCGTCATGCGTTGTCCCTTGTCGTCTCTCTTCCCCATCGACCATTGAGGTCAGGGTCGGAGGAGACACTTGCGTGAGGGGAGTTCCGGAGGGCGGAAGCGTCACTGTCACTATCTCAAAGCTCGGGCTTCCAAGAACGAACACTAGTAAAGAACAGACCCTACTTAAGGTTGGCGAGTGTGGTGGAAGGAGGCTTTCATCCACACTTATAAGCTTCTGGGATGGCCCTGATGTACGGAGGTATGCCCATCTTCCCCTCTACTCCCAACCCGACACTTCCTGCGATCTCCGGTCATTCATGATGTCTCTTGAGATAATGGTGTGATTATGTGCCTACCATCTTGGATGGTTTGGCATCAAGTCCTAACTCACTCCTTATGTCTCATATCAACCCTAGACGACTGGCAGACGGTCCTGGCGTGTTGTCCTACCTACAAGTCCCATCGTTGAAGGCTCCCGGGTCAATTTCGGGAGGCGTCGCACTAGAGAAACCTTTAGAAAGGATTTCTGGTGAAATGTACATCAATGTATTTCTGGCTTCATCAGTTCCAGCCGGAACCTTCTTCTGTGTGGACTTCTGTGTGGACGAAACTTGTAGGAGGGAGCTTCTGACAGGTCAGTACTGAGCTCAAAGGAACGCTATTTAGAACGATGAAAGAAGATAATTGGGACGTTGCTTGGAGGAGGTGATGATACCGCCGTGACTAGTGGATACAAATGTGAACATGTTTACAGGGATCGATGTAGTAGCGGCATATTGTCTTGCTTTTGCTTCCGACGTGAGCACTGCGCTACGTAGCTGTTCTGAGGCGTATACTTCTAACCAATGCCGCGTTAAAACTTGTAGACCAACTCGCTTTCTCTTGGCGAAAGTCCAGTGAAACAAAGGGGTATGTGTCTGTTAGAGGGCAGACAACACCGAGCCTCCAGGCACCTACTGCGCGGCCTAATGAAACTTTTGGGTGCTGGACCGTTCCGGTTAATATTCCGGCCGCTCCATTTTCTATGGTGACGTTTACGCTCACTAATGTGACCAACCCGAAGAGCTTAGGGCAGGATCCTCTCCGCACGAGTATCTTGAGGTCTATAGCCTTCAGTATACAGGGCAACTCAATGGCGGTATGCATCTGCGTAGTCACAGTCTTTCTCTTTGCGTCGCTCTTTTTCTTCGTCTATACAGCCTTTGTAATCAACACTGATAATATTTCTTATTGCAGCTGGAAGGTGCTTATCTGGCCGGGCCAGCTTTCCTGACGGTGCAGCCTATCTTTGCTGCAGGACCGAATACCGACAATGTTTATAACGTTGTATCGGTTATCCTTTACTGCCTAGCACTCGCCCTATGTATATTCATCGCAAGGGTCAATGGTATGTCTCGTCTTGGAACCTCCTTCTGTCGGACCTTTTCGCCAGTACTTTTCCCATTGTAAAAGTACTTTTTTGGCCTTTGAGGTGTGTGTATAGAGAGTTCTTTCAAATGTTAACCCTGGGCTTCGTTCACAGGCATATCATTCTCAACGAAGACGCTATGGACCGATCTGACATCCACATGCGTACTTATCCACTTTTGCATCCTGGTATGATGAACCCTGAATGGAATAACAGCAGACACGCGTGTACATTGTCTCTCGCCTTCTCTGACTTCTCGCCCCCTCTAATTTCTCGCCCTGCTTCCATGAGGAGATGGAGCCCTACAGCGGTTCTCTACTCTTTCTGTGTTTCACATTTTTTTGAAGCCGTGGTTTTCTATGCTAAGAGGAGTGTGTCCGGATGGCTCTCATTCTTGGTTGTCTTGTCCTCCATTGGGCTCCTTTCAGGTGGCGAACAACGCTACCTGGATCCAGGTAGCTGGGTCGTACTACTATTACCTACAGGTTTTGGACTACTGCATCCAGTGGACTATGCTACTCTCAGTCTGCTACCATTGGGCTAGCATTCTTACCCTTAGGCTGAGAAAAGTACCCACTCCTGTCCAGGTAACAATGGTTGTTCTCTTGCTTCTTGACTAGCTTAGGGATTCGAGGCTATCAAATCCCCGTCCTTCTATTTTTCTGGCGCTTGAAGGCTGACTCATCATCTTAGGCGGCAATCTTTGTGGTGCTCAACCTTGCTTTTTATGGCATTGCTATCTGGGCATTAGTCTCGACAAAGAACATTATCAACTGCGTGTACAATGAAGCCAAGCCTCTGTACTCCGATCTTCAGCCATCTTATTGGAGAGATCTGTCTAATAGCTTGGTAAGTAATTTGCTAAGCCTTTATGCCTTCTCTAGACCATAATAGGTGCCGACCTGGCGAACCCTTGCATTAGTGACATTTGATTTTACCTGGTCTAGTTACGTGCTTAGCTTGCACTTATGAGATCACACAGGGTTGATAAGACGGTCGAGTCTTCAATCCTGTCATCCACAGCGTCGACGGTGCTGACTCTTTCTTTTCTCAGTCCTGTCAGCAATATCAGTCAAAAGGAAACTTCGCTCTGTACTACCATTTTAGCCTAACAGTGATCTTTGCGGTGAATACGCTAATCCTGAGCGCTTTGGGCATAATGGTGATGCTAAGGGGAAGAAGACTCTTGAAAAAGGTATGGACTCCAGAGACTAGGGAGTACACTGAGTTTATTGGGAGTCTGACGGTGCTGCTTGTTCAACGTCTTCGTCCTACAGGATCGTCAAAAGGAAGGAATGAACACAAATGAGAGGAAGCACGACGTTATCAAACAAGCCATTACTCGCTGGGTTCTTGTTATCTTCGTTGTTACCTCTATTTACCTCGTCTCTTGGGTGCTGGACATCTATAACTTTGCAAAAAATAACAACGCCTTGATGGAGTACACAGTATGGTATGTCTTCGTCATCTGGCTGCCAAACGTGATACCGGCATGTGCTTTCGTGTTCCTCCAGGTAAGCGGCTCCATATACTCCCATGTACCTCCTCGGTCTCACCGTCCAGGTTCCTCCCTATTACGGTATGACCTCACCCTGCCGCCAATCTAATGTATTTACCTCTTCTCCATAGTCGGACAGCGGTGTACGCGACCTCTCGCAGCCCATAAAACGGCCGGAGCGTTACTCAGTACCTCAGAATGGCAACCCTTACCTATCGGACGACATGGACTTGGATAAGGAGACACTGACCGATCTAGCCAGTGGCAATGATGCGAGCAGCAGGAGTATCAAGGCGCAGACTTCTTTCAAGTCGGGCAATTCCGGTAATACATTTTCATAATCATACCTTGCCCAGTCATTCGTATAGTAATGACTAACCTTACGTGCCAGAGATACTATCTGTTCTCCAGATGCACATTACTATATCAGCTAGCATCTCTCTCTTTCTCGCCATGTTCATCGAGCCCGGCGTGGCGAGGGTTTCTGATTCTGTTATTTAGCTGTAGGGCTGTTCTTGTCCGTAAACGCCCTTCACTTATCTTTTCACTAACATGCACCTCTATGTCGTAGTACTAAGCCTGGCAGTGCATCTGCGAATGTGCCCAAAGAAAGAGATGCTGACGCCTGGAGCGAAGTATAGGATCACTGCTTACGCGACTGACGTTTCTGCAATGACGGTAAGACCATGCGGGGTGAGATGTGACGGAAATGGGAAAGCCGACTGTGGAGCAAGAGGAAAAGGTTTCTTTGGAAGAACTATGAAGTTCGGGAAAGAAAGTCGAGTGTGTTGTTTCTTACTGCATTGGGTCACATCGTGTGTGTTCACTGCCGTACAGATGAACGCGGCCCCTGTAGGAAACCCTCTAGAAGGGCTTCTGAGCCGCCAGGACAAGGATAAAGGGGGGCTGACCCGTTCTTGGCATAAGATCTCGTCCACAGAAGCCTCGTATGCCACACCTGTTGATTTTTCTGACTCTTCCCAGCATACTGAAGTGGCTGATGAGGTAAAAAGCCAAATTGAGCCCTTCTGTCTAGAGCACATCGTCATCCTTTCCTAACATCTGGATATATTTGCTCTTAAACTCATGGATATGCCCTGCTCTCTCATGGATGCGCTTTCGCCACCCAGACGGAGATTTCTTTCATTGTCACACTTAGAATCCCAACCAGCATCCGCAACCCCGAGCAGAGCATCCGCTTTGTTGTCTATGAGGTAGGAAAAAATTGACCCTGGTGCCTAGCGTTTGCTGCTCTTAGCGGTTTGCAAAGTTTCGATAAAATGCATTCCTTAGGACTTTTCTTCACTGTGCCTTTGACAGGAATGCCTAGAGGCTCAGCTTAATGAAAAATCCTTTTCAACCTCGTCGTCCCGTTCCACGTTGGTGCGAGAGGGACCCAGCAGGAGATCCATCACGGACCGTCCTTCTCTGTCTATTACCAGGCCTAGAAGCTCTTCAGCACCCTCTACCTCGGAGCTCTACGGCGGCACGAAAAAATGCCTGTTTGAGTTTCAAGCCACCTGCAAAGAGCTGCTAGATGGCATTGACTTTTCTGGTACCTGCCAGTCAATATTTCCTATCTTGCCTTATCCACCTCTTTTGAGTACAGGGCTCCATCTGAATGGTACATGTTATGTCTCGCTGTTTATCTTACTTGTTTTTTCCTGCCAGGCTCTCTGCAGCTCGTAAATATCTCTAACCGCAAAGAGACGTCTGTCCGCTCTACATGGACTCAGTATATGAGTGGCAGAGGACTCCTTTTTCAGAGAGCGCCTTCTCTCAGCTCAGCGGAGTTGACTCTATCTCTTGTTCACTCAGAGGACCCTGACATAGGAGGTACGTATCCAAGAGAAAGAATCGCTTTCCTAGGCTGGCTGCTTTTAGGGTGGTGGCTCAAAATATCCTTCATCAGCCTGCTACCTGTCATATCGGCCCCAGCCTTTCCATTCGCAACGCTTATCTTTCGCTGACTTTTGCCTCTGTTGCCATATTTAGTTGACAAGCAGGAGCCGACGATAGTCAGAAGCTTTGTCCTACCTTCTCATTCCCCTGCGCCAGAGGTGATAGAAATGTTCGAGACCTCCCTTTATACCAATGAAGTGCCCAGACAAATGATTGTTCTCCTAATGAAAAAGAGAGGCGAAGCTGTGGAAAGGTTCGCAATGCTCTTGTGCCTCTAACCTCTATATCTCCTTCAATTTGGCCACAAGGCATAAGGATCATTGTTAGCTCGCCAGCAGGCTAATCTATATACTCCGTTCCTGCTTGATGGGTCCGCTGTCCCGACTTTCGAGCTCGATAGTTTCACGTCTCTCACTCTTTGTGACTGTGGATGGCCGTAGCCGATAACCCTTTTCGCAATAGTTTGTTGATGATAAGAAGCTAACTGCTTTACATAGTGCGGCAAGAGATTTGAAGCTCTTTTATGAAACTGAGTCCACAGCAGAAGGAGAGGGAGCAGGTCGCTCTTCAGACTCATTCAAGGTCTCAAGGAGAGTTAGTCAGCCGTTGATCACTCGGGAGTGGCTGGAACAGGTATGTACCGCTAAACGAATGATGACATAGGAATGAGGAATTACACGTGACACTTATGCGGAGATAGAGAAACCACCAGACGCCTAGTCTGATAGTTCAACGAGAGGTGTTGATTCTGGGATTAAAAACAAGTAGTAGACACACGCTGACATGTACACTTTAGCGTGTGAACCGCCGCCGCGAGTACCTGGCTTCTCTCAAGGAGAGCATGAAGGCTTGTTCAGAAAGAGAACGATTGGGGCGTTTGCTTAAACCTCTACAGGACAGGAAGGTGCCAGAGCTACGGTTTATCCCTACAAATTTACACGTCCATGTAAGCATCTCTGGTGGATCTCTACTATCTTGTCATATTCCTAACAACAGATCGTCCGTGAATGCTTTATCCTTCGTGTTCCTCTCTGCAGCGCCTTCTAGTACACCGAAAAGGTGCTGCCGTTGCTGCTCCTTTGGCTCTACGAACTCTCTTAGAGCCCCACCAGCGTGCTATTTATGACTACGGGACCATTACAGTTGGGGCTTTTGCCGCTGCCTCGATGAAGTTTAAGAAAGGAGGTAATTTTTATGCCTTACTACTTCTTATTAGGTTGGAGCTGACGTGTCTCCTGACAGGAGTACTATCATACCGAGATCGCATTAGGCGCTTGCGGCAGAAGATGGTGAGAAGAGAATCCGTCACAGAGAGAACAACCGAGGGAAGGGCTTCTGATATACGCGCATCTCTTCTCGGCGACAATTCTGAGGTTTGTGACACAGCTTTTTATTACGCGCAGAAGTCACTATAGCTGGCGTTTGGCTTGAGATTTCTGCGAAACTCTCCTTCCTTCTGATTGTGAGTTTTTTCCCCCTAATTACCGGCATCTAACAATCTTACCGTTACCTAGTCAAGGTCGTCAACTGTGGAACGGAAAGTCTGGACAGACGACGCGATGCGGATGGATGACTTAGAATGGGATATGGCGGTAGGTTTGCTGTTCCGTTTTCCTCTAAAACCTATCAGAGCGGCTCGGTTAATACTGTCTGCACCTATTTCTCTTCATCACTTCTAGTGGCTCTCTATGTAACTCTTCCTTTCCCTGCTTCTTTCCAAGGAAACTTCCCGTGTCCGGTGTAGCTTGCCTACATTGATTCATTCTGATGCCTGACCTTTTCAATCTCGACAGTGCCGATTGGATGTTTGCTTAACCCAGGCGATGACGGCCTTGGTAACGGCATTTACTCACAGCATCCGGGTGGCCTTGACCAGTACCGATATCAATAAGGGGAAACAGTACCTTGAGATCATCATGAAGCTAGGATATCTGTTTCAGGTGCCTCTGTGCCCAGACGTGTACCGCCGCTCACTTTGTCATGGGTGATAGCTTTCTCTAGTTGGTCCTGTAATGTGGATGATGCGCATAGAGCAACCGATCCCTTGTAACGTCTTGCCGTCTCGCCACTTTTCCGATTTTTCCTCTTTTGCTTGCTACTAGTAGATGTCGGCCTTAAAGTCTATCCATCTTGCGCCAACTTAGTAACCACCCCTTTCTGCTTTATTCTAGGTCGAATCACTACTTTCCACGGATGGCAAGGAGCTTGGCATGCTGCAGGACGTCGCTGCTGCCGTTGCGAAACTACAGAGCGTAAAGTTCATGTTAGAGGACATCGGAGACATTGTTCCAAGAGACAGGAGAGGTCCAGGGGTCGTTGGAGTGAGCCTGCAGCCAGGGAATGACGACAGGGAGGATTCGTACCTAGTAAGAGTGCAGATAAGGTGCCACTCAGATGCTCTGCCGGAAGACTTGAGGTGAGAAGAAGCGTCATTAGCTGGTCATCCTAAGTCCCCCCTGCTCTTGGCAGCACTCGCCTCTGCCGAATCTTGCTTCAAGAGTCCTTCCTTCTCTGGCCTGAACGCAAGACAATTGACTCGCCCTTCTTTCTTCTCATCCGCTGGATTGTAGGAATGGTCGTTTGGTTTCAGTCGTCGCTCTGCTGTTCACACAGAACCTCTATCCAAAGCCCAATCCCGTCAAATCTTCAGCTCCAACTAAAAGGACACGCCTGGAGGAGCTCATCAACGTGAACAACGCAAATGTGTTGGCAGAGTACTGTTCAGGGTATCAGAAGATACTTCCGACGGCTGCCTCTCTTTTACCTAGAGTGCAGAGATTGAAGGCTGCCATTGACGAGGCTGCCGCTGTGGCAGATGCGCAAGTGCCTGTTCTACCACTTGCCGCTGATATCTGTCGAGAGATGAACGCCGGCAGGGTAACGATGTGCAAATCTGCAAAGGACAAAACGTACTTGAGTAGTACATTTGAAGAAGTAAGCCTTTTGCTGTCTTTCCTTCTGCTTCGTCCACTAGTTCTTCATCACTTAGTTTATCAAGACTTGTCCGCCTACCTGTTGGAATCAAATCCTGATTTATTTTACATATGGTGTTTGCTATGGGCTACGGAAGTAACGCTGTTGCCATGTCTCGCTTATTCTTATGATAGGCACGGATTCTTCGGGAACACCACAGCTTGGAGGAGAAAGACTTTGCTAATGTCCTGTTGGTGTTACGGTATCATGGCGTCTGTCTTCAGCAGCTGGTACGCCAGTCGGGCCGTACTCCTATCACGTTTATGGAGAACGAGGACGATGCCCCTCGGTGGCCATCATTTGACGAAGCAGAGGATGGCAAGCGAGCCCTGGGGCCTTATGAATATCTATGACCGTGCTTTAGGCAGCAGAAGTGATTCTTACGTCCCCGTCTCTACGGCTATAATCAATGAATATTTATTCGCGGGCCGAAGTTCCCTCTTCTACTTCTACGTGGCCTCCGAGTTTCACTTGATGTCGTGAAGGGTGAGTTAGCAGCAGGAGTCAGTGCCCTGGCCCTGTTCTCAACACTCATACGCAGTTCCTCAGGTGGAGGACCAAGGGAGGTCTGAAAGCATGTCTCAGTTTAAGCTTTATTAGGTTACATCTTGGCCTTACAGCTGCTGCAATACCAGTCATCTTCAGGGACTTTTTTCAAACCCACACAGTTCTAGAGTGGGACCGGCAAAAATAGAGAGAGGAAACCCAGAGCAGTGAAGAGGCAAACGTTAGAAGGGATGTAGCTCCGCGACAAGAGAGTAGACGACTACGCAGTCAAGCAGAAGATGTAGAGGCTGATTGACTATCTAGTCGATGGTGGCCAAGGAAGGGAGTAAGACCATGCTATACGGAGAACGGAACGATAGAAGCTTAGAGTAGCATTAGGTGCCATATAACGTGAAGAGAGCGCCAACAAAAGCTGGAGAGAGTTCTCTTTCGTACCAAATGGAAGACGCGGTCGCAGCCTTTGCTACCATCCTCAGAGCCACAAATGACATGCGAATCCAATCGAAGCTTCCCTTTCTTGCAGGCGCCACATGTCTGGGACTCACATTCCGTGCAGAACCATTCCGCTTGCGGCGTTTTCTAGCATAAATTTGGAGCAACTGTGAGCTAGACGCCGCAAAACATGCAAGCAAAACGGTAGATAGCGTTCCACCAGACACCCAGATGGGCTGAGTTCTAATAGACAGTATGTCCTTGGAAGGACACATCCGCGAAAGGCAGAGGATGAAGCCGTGACCATCCGAAACATTTACCTTGAGTCCAAGGCACTGCAAATGGAACGAATGCGGACAGCCATCACAGCAGAGAAGCTTGCCCTCCTTCTTGCATATGAAACACTCTGTATCCCAGCCATCCGGGGACTCTTCCGCTTTCTCCTCCTCCTTCTTCTTTGATTTGTCCTTCTTCCCCGACGAGGAGTCCTTTCGGGGATTTGGGGGAGGAGTCTTTGTTGTGACTGAGCCACGAGAAGATCTTCGTCCTCCTTCTGTGTCTCTAGGCTGCTTGCCCTTGCAGCTTGGGCAGAAGGTCTTCCCCCGAGGAGTCCGAGTAAGACCCACGCAGGCGAGATGAAAGACCTTTGTGCACCCATCGCTGAACATTTTTCACGGTACCCACGGCAGAGCGGAGTCAGTGCACTTTCGACAACAAGGACCATGAGGGGCACTCATGAGACTGCGTAAGTCCGAAGAGGTGGCAAGAGAAAAGTAGGTGACGTCACAGATGAAGGCTCAGGCCGACCAAGGAGATTGCCAGGGGTAGGGGAGCTGAATCTACTTTAGAGGCCAGAACTAGTGTGCGAAATCATACCAGCATATGAGGTCACCGCCTTCTTTGCAGACGCAGCAGTTCTCTTCCCAGGTGTCTTCATCTTCTCCGGACTCTTCATCCTGTACTACTTCTTCTTCCTCCTCTTCCTCTTCTATAACCAACTCCTTTGCCTTCGCCTTCGCAGACCTAGAGGGACGTTCTGGAGCTAGCCAAACAGATAGTTGATAAGTGGTTGGCCAAGAAATAAAATATAACATGATCCACAATCACAGAAGTACATAAGGCTAGGGGACAGGCGATTCTCGCTGATGCGACTGTCCCGCTTAGCTACTTACTTTTTTCCTGAACTGCAGGAGGAGAGCTATGTTTGTCCATTGCCAGCACTAGGCGAAGTAATGTGCGGGCGGCACTTCCGATGGCGGCAAGGGTCATTGCCTCTTTTACGGACTAGTGGGCGGTGGGGTTAGACGAAGGATGTAGGTTCAATAGAATGTGCGGCCACGAGATAGATGAAAAGAGTAGTAGAGATCTCACTGACTGCGACATCGCGTCACCACTCGCCTAGGTCCCAAGTCTTACATTAATCCAAAGATTGCGCTTGCTCTTTGTGGTCCAGATGGATATGGGTTGGAGGTTTTCGTCCTCATCGTCTTCCTCTTCTTCTTCTTCCTCTTCATCTTCGTCAGTCTTCCCTTCTCCTCTGTTCCCTTCTTTCTTCACCGAGTTGGTCACCTGCCGTCGCGAAGATGTAAATGAACTTGTGTGAGAAAGATGGACTCTTGAGGACTAATCACCTCCGCCTTCCTACCTTATCGTCGCTTTTTTCCGAGCCCTGCGGGCTCTCATCAGACGACTCCCCTTGGCCTGGATGAAAGGCTCCAGTAATGGCAGCCTCGATGTCTAGTAAGACCTGCCTTAGGTGCTCCTCATTCCCATCGCTCGAAAGGAGAGCCAACTGTGAAGACACAAATACGGCCAAAGTCAGGGAAGTCAGTTCCGCTTTACTTCATAGTCCTTTATAAAAACAAGGGTATGAAAGCCACTTGGCAACGTATTTTAACAGAGCCATCAGACACAAAGGAAAGTCTCATTCTTTCGAAGCAGCCTCCCGCTCTGCCATGGCGATGAGGAGTAGTACTTTCTACGCACCGCTGTGGCCCGACGAGGATGATCTTTATAATCACTGCCATACTTGGTCATAATGTTAAGGACATCGCCCTCTGTCTTCTCTAGCGCCGCCTTCACCTCCTTCACATCAAACTCAATCTTCGTGTCGCGCTTGACGACTCGACCTTTGAACTTGTTTGTGTATGATAGAAAAGTGTCCTATAACACGATTAAATTTTCAGAGGAAAACTAGGCGCTCGTGTAAAGGTAAGAAAAGCAAAAGGGAAAGCTCACCGGATCTGTAGAGTCAACATGAGGAGACAGAATTAGCTGATCATCCTCCGGTTTTGACTGCGCTTCGTTCACTTCCGTCTTCTGTCTTTTGGGCATCTAGTATGCCCAAGGTAGGGATTCATCTCAGACAGAGTTGATGTTTCGATATTGTATCCTTTTACCTTTTGCAAGTTTGGCAGGGTATCTTCCAAAGCTCTCTTTAGATGGCGCTCCCGTATTCCCCTCTCGTCTAAAGCACGAATAAGCTCTTCTACGTCCTCCTAGAGCATACGACATCAGTCAGAGTCCGCCGAGAAAGCAAGGAGTCATTTTGTTATAGGCCCCTCAACTTCGATCAGAGATACATCCCATGCTGTACTTCTCTTCTCCATGCCTGTCACTCCTTACTTTATGGCAGAAGCAAGACCACTTGGACTGTAGCGTCTCCGGATCATTGTGCTTGAGGTTGTCTGCTGCATCCTTAGCAAAGTGCTCGGGCTCTTTCTTTACAGACGTGGGATGAAGCGCATCTCCTTTCTGATTCGATTTAGGCGTCCCTTCCGGGATAATCTCTTCCACATAAAGCCTTGTCGGGTCAGCAGAGAAGAGCCATACATGCATGTCATCTTTATCGCTGCCCAGCATTTGCGTCCGTATAAAGTGGATGGACATCTCCCTTTCGAACGCCTATGACAAAAGACCATTAAGGCCTATTCCGCTGCGATAGCCAACGTCATAGAAAATGAATGAGTTACCTCTTCCCTCTTTCTCTTCTTCTCCTCTTCTTCAACTTCCTTCTCGAGTCTGGGAAGTGCATCTATGGCCTCCTGCAGCTCCTTTGCTCGGCCCACTTTGGAACCCCTAGTTGGGCCATCAAGACCAAGTTCCTTGGCTTTCTCTATGGTGATCTAGAGAGAATGTCCATGTTAATCATTGCTACTAAGGCAGAAAGACAGACATGATCATCTCGTAATTCTATCATACAGTCCAACCCACCTTCAAAGCCGGCAGGTCTTTGTCTTCCATCGCCTGCTTCAGCTCTGCTATCACATTCTCTTTTCGCCTTTCCATCGCTTGCTTAAGCTGCTCAAACAATTGTTCACCAGTTAAATGATAGAAGCAAATGACCCATAAAGGCTTCGACCGCGGCTAACCTTCTTGATCTTCTCCGCCTCAAGCCGTTTTTGCCTCTTGGCCTCTCTTCTCTCTTCCTTCAGTTGCTTTAGTCGTTGCTTTTCCTGTCTGCGTTTTAAAAGCTCTTGCCTAAAGAAAGGAAGGTGGCAGGAAAGAGGAGTTGTTGCAACCTCAAGAAGCAGAGTCGCAGAAAGCTGAGACGTCATTTGACTGCAAGTATACCTTGTCAGGCTAGATTCATCTTCTGGCCCTTCCTCCTCACTTTCTGTCTCTGTCTCTGTCATTTCGTCACTCTCAGATGATGGCTCTTCTATGTTGCCGTTTTCGGCTGGCCCAAGAGAAGCCAAGACGCGTTAGAAAGTGGGCTTAGTTTAAGAGCTGGCTCATCGAACCCACTTACCTTCCACATTCTCTGTCGGCTCTTTGGCCTTTTCCTGTGAAGCTTTCATCTTCTCCTTCTCCTTTTCTACCTTCCTCTGCTCTTTCAGCTTGCGATCCTCTTCCAACCTCTGCTTTTTCTCTTCCTGTTCAAGCTTTGCACGTTCTTTCATCTTAGAGATACGAATGTCCATATTTGTGGCCAGTAATCTACGGACTTGTTCCTGAAGATTAACAAAGTCTTCATGAGGAATGAACACGATGGGCTCCGCGACAAGTGATTTCACGTTGTGCCAGGTCTACTGATCAGATTCGCAAAACGCAACGCTAAAGCTAGACAGAATGGCAAACTAGGTTACAAGTGTCCTCACCGTTTCATAAGCTGCGGAGCAGAGAAATCGCAGAAGAGCTACTTTGCTGACAACACTAATTTCTGGATACTCCTTCGCCCTTAACTCCTCTACGGCAGTTTTCACTTCTACCTTTGAATCCCGGAGGTACCTAAATCGACGGCAATGCAAGCATTAACTGAAGCTCTCTTAAACGTTGAGCGGAAAGAGACTATCCTTGACAGAGAAGCGTCTGACCCGAACCACGAATAACCACAGGATGGACACAAGGTCGGCACATACCGTGGCACTGAATAGATGAGGCCGAAAAGAACATGAGGCCAAGTAAGTGGCGTAAGGTCCTCCAGGGCGGGAAGCCCGTGCGTGAGAGGAGAAGCCCTCCAGGCATATCTTTCTCGATCGTCGGCGTCCATTCCACCCTCCTCTTCGTCACTAAATGGATCCTCCTCTCTATCGCTCAGCTGCAAGCAGTGATGTGTAGTCGAAACATCAGAGTCCAAAGGTCAGAAGTAGTAGAGTGAGCCATAGCACGGGACACATGCTAGTGGGTGCCAGCTCTACCTGTAACTGCAGCAACTTCATATGCAACTCCGTGACTAATACCGAGTGCTGGCGACTGTTAAGAGCTTTCACGAGGTCTCCCAGCGAAAAGGGGGTCAATTCGAGAGTCTTCGAGAATGTGTGGACAAAATCCCAGACCTATAGATCAAAGTGTAAGGGTGGCGTGGCAAGGAGCAAGAAGGGTAACTAAAACAATTGCAGAACTTGTGGCAACCTCTTCGAAGGCAAGAGACCTTACCATCAGAACGTCCCCAACGATACCGCCCGGCATATTTCCCACGAAGAGTGACTGAGGCCTGAATTGTTCACCCGGGATCAAATGTCAGACGGAACCCAAGCAGAGAAGTGAGGGTGCCTACCTTGGTCGCGCTCCTAAGGGCGTCTGGGGTTCAGGTTCTTCGGTTAGAAGCGAATCTTCAATAGGGTACTTTTTCCTCATGAACGCCTCTTCCTGCAAAACCAATCTAAGGTCTCTGCCCGATCATTCGAGCCTATTCGACGTCCTTATGTTACCTTTCTCTTCAGCTCTCTTTCCTCCTTCTCGAGGGCCTCAAGGTTCTCCCTGATCTTGGCAACGTGGTCCTTCATCTTCGCTAGAACTCGGCGTTCTGCCTCCTTTCTAGGGAGTTAGGATTTAGACGAAAGCTGACATTAAAAAGGATGCTGCCAGCGGTCTCCAAAGCCATGATAACAGACCGAATGACGACTGCTTCTTTTTCCTTCATTTGCTCTTCTTTCTTGAGCCTGGCAAGCTCCTTCTCTTCTAGTCTCTTTCTTCGCTGTGCCTCTTTCTCTTCCTGTGTAACAGCGTCAATCCTGTTTCTGTCGGCCTATCAGCGACTAAATAGGCATACATTTCTTTTTCTAAGAAGCTCATCTTTCTCTTTGAGCTTCTTTTCCCTCTCCAAGCGCTTAGCATTCAGGACATCCTCTCTGGCCTTTCGTTTGGCTTCCGCTTCTGCATTTCGTTTGTTTCGTCGTTCCAGAATAACACTATGTTCGACATTGAACCATGAGCTGAAATTCAGAGTACCTAAGTGTCCAAAGTAATAAGCTCATTGACTTACACGCAGTGAGGGCAGTACCAGTCGTCTTCGGGTAGATCCTCAGCAGTAATGCCCAGGCTGTGAGACGCGTTAGCTATGGTTCCATGCAGGCCATCAAGAACATACGGGAAACAACAAAACAGAGCCCCGGATACAGAGAAGCATTAGAAAGGCCAGAACCCCTTACCATGAAAGATGGTAAGCGCGTGGACATCGGTCGCAGCAAACCAGTTCGCCAATGTCCTAAACAAATAGAGAGCCTCATTAGTGCAGAGCATGATGACCCATCAGCGGTATGTTAACTGTTTATATGCCAGCATCCCCGAAACGAGTTCGTGGCACTGCGGAAGCGATAGTTGTGTGAGCCTGACCTTGCACTTGTTGCACCACCAACGATTATGATCAGAATTATCAGGTCTCGGCGCCCCCTCGGGAGGTGCATCCTCATCGCTAGATACAAGAGAGTCGTCATCCCTGTCCAGCGCTATGCCATTGGGGCTCATGGAAGGTCTCGAGCTGGCTCTGCTGCTGCTGGATTTTCTAGATTTGGACTTAGATTTGGTTGTGGAGCTGGTCTTCCTCTTCTTCTTCTTTGATGAGGACTTTTTGGTGCTACTCTTTCTCTTAGCTTTTTTTGGTTTGGGCGTTCTGGGTGCCAATTCCTCTTCTTCTGCGCTCTCTGGCTGTTCTTCCTCTTCAAACTCATTCTTGCCACTCATACCATCACGGTGATCTACATGAGCGTACCGTCAAAGTACCGTCCCAGGGTTCTTAGAAGTGTAGGATATGCAGGAGGGCTTACCGTGAGCTTGGTGATCATTCGATTCGGATGCCGTGGCATCGTTATCTTCAGGAGAGCTACCAACCAAGGAGAAAGAAAAGAAAGATCTCAGAAGAGGTCCAATGGCATGATGACTAGCGACCAAGGGAAGACGAATACTGTTACGCCTTAATAGAGGCAGCATCTCACCTGCGATTATCCTCTGGCTCCTCATCCGATGGTATGGGTGGGTTTAGAGCTTTCCTGAGGTCCATTCTAGAATAGTGTGAAGGCGTGTACCGCTCCGACCTCCGTCACCCTACAATTGTAGAGCCTTTGGTTATCCGCCTTGAAGGGAGAGCTGACTAATAAAGGTATACCAGCCCCGCCGCCGAGAGTGGATCTGCAATGGAACTCTCCGTTCAAAAGGATGGCCACAGACCGGCCTGCTTACTCCTCATGGGCTAGATAAGTCTATGCAGAGGAGTTGGAATAATCTGGTCAGCCATAGTAGAAGGTCTGCTAAAAAATACGAGGCTGGAGAGTGAGGTAGAAGGAGTTCATTCGCCACAATGCAGGAGCAAAGTATCAAGGATGCACAGCGACAGAGCAATGGGGGCGAGGAAACCGACGTCCACTTTCCCCCTTGGGAGTGGGTAAATCTATGAAGTCATTGCGAACTATTGCTTCCGGAACAGGAAACGACATATCTTTAGAACACTATGGGCTTCTCACCAAAAGTTCGGTCGTGGTGATTTTAGATCTCGCCAATCGTTCGTTCTTCAAAACAGAACTGCCACCTTCTTCGTCGAGTTGAAGTCTCCTCTATGCCTAGGCAACTGCATAGATGTACAATATCTGTCAGCTTCAATACTGACGAAAGCTCCAGCCGAACATGTGAAGCCTTGTCTCTCCCCAATGTTCTAATCTTGAAAACCAAGGGCGGGGCTCTGCGCCGACGAAGGCGTCTGCTAACTGCTAACCTGCCGCTGCCGCGCGCCGATGATGCAAGGCCTTTATTGTAGGGAAGACAGGGCGGAAGGAGGGGAGGGGAGGGAAAGGGAGAAAAGGAGGGAAGGGAAGAGGAAGGTGGAGATTGAAAACAAATCCTCAAAAGGAATTTAGGATCCCCATTTCCGTGGGAATCCTTGATTCTGCAGCTGGGGGAGTTTGAACATAGGGCAAAGACAATTGTTGTACCGCCGTACCGCCTGTACGGTACGTGTACAACGATAAGAGCGTACGCCGTACAATCTGTACGGTGGGGCCGTTGTACGTTAGCAGTCCAATGATCTTCAGCTTTCGCTGTAGAAAGAGTTTATTGCGTTTTTATCCGAGGCCATACTACGAAGCTCAAAATCGCCTTGCTGCCAAGCTTCATCAGCCATCATCATAGGTGACAGAGCCTCATCGAAAGGAGCCCGATATCTCTCGCGCGCGGTCTTTGCCAAGCTTCATCCTAATGAAGAGGAAGTTGAATAAAATGGATTTAGCGGATTTTTTATTGGGCTTCCTGGGTATGTACCACAAAGGGACTCAGTTGCTTCCAGCTAAGCTTCGAAGTAGACGAGAAAGCCCATCAAAGGGTTTATAGCAGGATCGTTTCCTGTCACCCTTGTTATAGATTAGAGAGATCGCTCGCCCACTGCTGGCCAAAGAACGGAGCTCGCAGTTCAGTGTCCAAGCTGATCAAGCGATGTCTGGCAGCCTCGTAAAAGCGAAACCTCATGGAGAGATGTAAAGCGAGCACCCTCCGTTGATGGTGCTTCATAGCTAACAATAAGACATCCATGACAGAGCGAGATCTTTCTTGCCTGGGTACACAAGCCTCAATCATACCTCTGTTTCTGAACTCTCAACTCTTGCTCGTAATCAGGCAAAGCTTTATTCACGAAATCTCCTTCGCAGTAGAAAGAAGCGTCTACGAGGCCCAGTGGCCGAGCAGCATCTACTGCCTCATCTTCCATGACGACTCTCCCTTTCCTTTGCAGATCGACCTCCCTGAAAACTCAGACTCTTTCCACAAATACATGGTGGTCAGACCGACGCAGAGTTACCTCTGCAGCTAATTTAGGGTGCGTCCTCGGTTGGCCCATTTCCACCTTACCCGAAACTGGGCTTCCCCACCAAATGAGCAGTCCAGAGAGACGGACATGCACCAAGGGCATAACTGATGGTCCTGGTCTAGGAGTCTGGCGCTTTGCCTGCCCGCGAAGCCGGGAAGATGTATTATAAAAGCTGCACCTTGACCGGCTGTAATGCTTCGCACATCAGTTAGAAATGAGGCAGTAGAGTTGCGCCTGTTATCCGTAGCCCACTGCGTACTGAGTAAACTTCTGCGGCCTTTCCAACCAACAAACGAGGATGTTGTGCCTGGACCTACCCAGGTGGAGGTATAAATTGGCTACCAGGAGCAACGGCCCACCATACATAGAAAGCTCAAGGGCGTCTTGAGCTGCCAAGAGTTCTTGGCCTCAATCTTCGCTCGGTCAGGGTTAATGGGCATCCTTATCTGCTTCATCAGAACAACCTCCTTTTCCGGCACTTCATTCTTTCTATCTATTTGCAAAGGCGGGCCGGTAATCCCATCCGTGTCGCGTAGCATGTTCCTGAATAGCTCTGTGCTGATCTTTGGAAACAATCCGCTCTATAATCTCGCCACTGTGCGGCCAGGGAAAGAAGATAATGTTTCTTTAAGCTCCGTCGTTGTCTGTTCATCAATCTACCGTTCTTACCTTCCCCTAACTAAGCGCATCCGTCCTGATCAATCAGATAGACGATTAGCTTAGCTTTTGCAGGCGTTCGACAAACCTACACCTAATCCAGACAGCCCTTCTTCTGACCAGTGGCACCTTCTCTTGCCTTCAGAGACTTACCAGTGACAGGATCATATTCCTCGCGAACCTTGGACTGCTCCCGTTCATATTCCTAAGAGAAAGAGAAGAGTCAGCATTGGAAGGTCGCATACCAAGCAAGGACTGCGCTTGCCTCTTTTGTCATCGGCACGAAGCTTCTCCTTGCAGGCTGGACCTCTCCCTTAGGCTTGTCCTCAGTAAGAGGCTATATAAACGTTTAAATGGTTTAGAGAGAAAGTTAACCCAGATGGCTACGACGCAGAGTTACCTCCTTCTCTTCAACGTCTATCTGATGTACCGGGTCCAATCTCCTTGACGGGGCCGTCGGGATCAATGTGTCGTCGGGTAGATTTGGTCGTGTACCTTGTTCTTCGTGCTTTCTACTCTTTTCCTTCTCCAGATGCTTCTTCTCCTTCTTCTTCTTCTTCTTTTTCTTGTTGGTTCCTTTCTCTTTCTTTCTCTTTTTGCTTTTCTTTCGTCCTCGAGTCGCTTCAGAATGCGAACTGTAAAGTTTGCACCTTGTTAGTTCGACTTTAGAGTTAGACGGGAACAGACAAATCTCTCCCTACCTAGAGCGTGAGGAATGTCCTCTCTTTCTCCCACTTCTTCTTGAAGAATCCGTCGAGGTTGAAGATGATGAATGAGACGGAGAGGCCGATCTGGATCTGGATCGCGAGGGGCTGCTAGAGGTCGACCTGGAGCGCTTTCGATAGCCTCTTGGAGACATCGAAGAAAAAGATTTACCTTATTAACAGGTGGATGGCCACGCACCTAAGCTTATTAGGTAGGCAGACAAGAGCTGCAAGTCACTCTTGGTGTCCATCAGGACGACGGAGAAACAAGGACCAATCTAAGGTGAGAGAGAGAGAGAATAGGGAGGGGAGAAAGGGACAAAATGAGGGAGAGAAAGAGCGAGAAGGGGAGAAAGAGAAAGAGAGAGAGACAGACAGACAGGCAGACAGACAGGACAGAGACACAGAGAGACAGAGAAAGAGAGAAAGGAAGAGAGTGAGTGTGAGAGAGAGAGAGAGAGAGAGAGAGAGAGAGAAAGAGAGGAAGAGAGAAATGGAAAGGGAAGAGGAAGCCAAGTGCCGAGGAAAGAAGAGGTTTCTGATGCGGGGGCAGCGTTTATGGATCACTTTGTTCGGCTGCGCTGCCACACTCTACAAGACGCTTTCCCCTTAGGTGAGATCCCTTCGAGCAATCAATCTAGTTAGATAAAACACTGTATTTGGGGGTGTCTCCCTCAAGTAGGTGTTTGGGGGGTGGCTTCTTGTAACGCCGAAACGACATATGGAGATGCTCGTCGTTAGATTCCTCTGCTCTCTCTCTCTCCCTACTGTTTGTCACTGCTCTATCATGCCCACTTCTGTCTCTCTCTCTCTCTC
>FLMG01004277.1:71644-103210 GCA_900088475.1 Hyphochytrium catenoides
CTCTCTCACTCTCTCTCTCTCTTCTGCTTCCTGTCTCCCTCTCTCCCACTTTCTGGCTCTCTGGCCCTACTTCTGCGGCTTTACAGTTTCTGGCGTGACGAGGGAATGCTAGCTGCGATGGGTGCTTTGCCTGGAATGTTTCTTCTTGCCGTACTTGCTCAGCCCTTGCCTATATTATCGCTCTTTCGAGCATCCGCTAGTGATCTATCACGCCACATTCTACGATCACCGATCGACATCACACTTTCGTGGGATCAGTATGCATGAACTTCTTTAGGTCCAGGCTGTCTGTTCGGCACCTTGCTGCACCAAATACGTCTTGTCTACGCCCTCGCACCTTAAGCTGCCTCTTCGTCCAATATCTGAAAAGTGATGAAGAGTCTGCACGAATTACCTCTGTAGTCTGAGGTCCGGAAGAGAGTCTGAGTCGGCCAGAGAAGAAACACAGGGTTAGCTCCCACAGCCTCACCTGCTCCTCGCCCATGGCAAGAGTCAGGACTCACACACGTCACTCCATTACCGGAGCTGAGAAGCTCTCGGACATGACAGGAACGGAGGGAGACTTTCCTCCTCAGCAGTTCTTGAAGTATGGCATGGTCATCTGCCTCTTCAATGAAGACATTGGGGGATTCCTCTCCTCCGAAGGCTTCTCAGACCAGTCCTTGCTTATTCAGGCCGCAGAAGACAGAGGTGGGGTGCTAGTCCCTCATCGATATGTCAGAGACTGTCTTTTTGAGGTGGTGCCGCGAAGGGCCCACGAGGCTGAGACTGCCCTTAGGGCGGCAATGGACAGGTAAGTCGCGAGCAACGGAAAAAGATAAAAGAGTTAGTGAGAAAGGCCCGAAGTGGAGTAAGAAAGTATAATCCGATGACAGGGTCGACGAGCCTCATAGGTAGAGGAGGTTCTGAACAAGTATGTGATATGCGGGGAGAGAGTAAGGGAGAAGAGTGGACGGACAGCTCACAAGAGAGCGAAAACGAGCAGCCGATAAAAGACAAGCATTTGCAGCTCTTTGGATGGGGGCGAGTAGATTGAAGTGATCGAAGTGAGACGATGCAGCCATACACAGCGAGAACACATCCTCGTACATCTGAAGCCTCGTCGCAGCTTGCTACAATATGTCCGCATTTTCTTAGAGCGCCTAACATTCTTCCCTTTCTATCTTCTGATCATGTAGAAAGCCCGGCCGGGGCCCGCAAAGTGCTTCTGTTATTGAAGAAGTCTATGGAGAGAACTTCGAAGAAATATCGGATCTGAAGTGGAAGGCTGACAACGAGAAAAAAGTGAATGAACTCTCCCAGAAGAAGTTCATGGGCACGACTGTGAAGTACGGTGCATATATACAGCTGCGACACGTCAAGACCAATCGGTATATCAGTGTTAATGCCAAGAGAACGGGAGACAGGGATAAAGGTAAGAAGATAGGGAAGCGGAAGTTGTGAGCTGAGCAAGCTTGAGGCTTAAGAGAAGGCGGAAGTTAGCGTAGCAATAGCAACCATTTTTCCGGAAGGAAGAGGCCAGTATGAAGGGCTGTGTGATTTTGGTTCACTAACGCATGCCTTAACTCATAAGTTCATGAGGGGCTTTCTCGGCCTTTCTACTGCTTGCACATTTTCTGTTTGTCTCACCTTCCTCTTCTCATCTCACGTTTCGTTCTATTTCATCACTAATGCGTCTAATCACTCAGGCATCTACCAAGCAGAGGTAGCGGAGAGCTCAGATGGAGCGCACTTTACCATTCTTCCTCGCTTTAAACTTCGAGAACAGGGCGAGCCGGCACAGCTTTGTGACCACCTTATTTTTGTCCACCATCTTCAGAAGCTCAAGCTCTATCTCAACGTAGCAGAACAGGAGGGTGCAGCCACCTCCTCGTCATCTTGGGTGGTCAACTCCTCCACACGCTCCGTCGCAAAGTGGAGGATCCACCTGTTCAATGATATTCATGAAGCGGATAGGCTTCGGACGACTGTTCTAAAGGCCGGAGATTGCATTCGCCTTCTGCATGTCGAGTCAGACTCCTTACTCACCTATGAAGGATCAGATATACCTCGAACCGCCATACAAGGTATTCAGCGCCGCGTAGAGCCCCTCTCTGCAATTGGCTTTTGGCCCCTGGCTGAAGTTATCCTTCATAACTAACAGCTTTTCTTTTTTGGTTCACTTACAAGGGACGACAACTCAAAACGTCTTTGTCAAGGCGATCCACATTTTCCTCCAGTTCCGTTGCCTAGTCTAATCTTGCTTTCAACGCTGGACCGGCATAATCGCTTATTTGTTGTTACTCTGCCCCCAGACATCCAAGATTCAGGGAGGAGGAAGCCTCTTCTGGCGCCTGCGGTTGCGGAAGATAGTGACCTGTCTTCTTCCTACGGTTATTCCGGCTCCGACTCTAACTCCTTATGGGAGATAGAGTTTGCTTCTTCTTGTGAGGGAGGGCCTGTGGATTGGTCTTCTCTGTGCAGATTACGGCATCTATGTACTGGAAAGTACCTCAGCATGAAGCTGCTACCTTTGGCCCTGTCATCGCAAGAGCAGAAACAGGCTGATAGAGAATCGCCTGAAAGGGGTAAGTTCTGAAGTCAATATAGGAGTGAATGAATCTATCATCTCCTGGAGAGCAGGCCAGAAGGCTTGCTGCGCAAGTATGGCTTTGACGGTGGGAGAAAATGATATAGCAATCGGATGAAGACTGAGACAAGGGCCCTGATAGAGAAGCAGAAGGTTGACGGAGACAAGAGAATAAGATCGTAGACTGACAACCGCCTTTCCGCACTCATCTGCTTTGTAGTCTCCACATCGGTTGACGAGGAATCAGGTCCTCCGCTCCCCGAGGGTAAGTGGGCGCCTAATAATTGGGAAGAAAGCTGTGTTATACCCCTTCAACGCTTGCTAGTCAGTCTCGACTCACTACCATTCTCGGGTTTGCCCTTACTCTTCCTTTTATCTTTGTCTTTATGTGGCCTCTTGATCCAAGGAATCTCGTTGCTCTTGGTAGCAAGAGGAGAGGCCGTCGCTTCTCTCATTTTAGCTAACAAGTGCTTGATAGTCCCTTCAGTACAATATGCCATTGATGTCCTTGAGAACCCCCTCCCAGAAATGAGCAGTGTCTTTACGTTTAAAAGTCTCTCCTTAGCAACTCCAAGGTAAGCTCTCCAGGCCCACTTGTTGATACTCTACTTCCTATGTCCCTGCCTTCTTCTGTCGCAGCTAGTGAGAGAGAGAAAGTTCGCAGATGGAGGGATGAAGCTTCGTATGGAGATTTGGTAGTGCAACAGCGCTTGACCTTGTCATATTAACTTGCTGCTTTGCCTCAGTTCGGAAATAGAGCATGGGTCGGTCGTGAGAGTAGTAAACAATGACTATGGAGCTTGCCTCCATTCAGGAGCAAGCAATGAGGATGAAGGAGGAGGGTACGCCTCCTCCAGTCGTCGTTCACCTCGGAAAGGTCTCCGCAATTGGCCCCTCGCCGCAACGCAGGGGGGAAATAGGCCTGAAGATGCCTTCAAGATGATTCCTGTGTCTCAGGAAGAAATGAATGACACCTTGCAACTTCTGTCTATGAAGCCGTCCCTGCAAGAGGTAAACCACTTTCTTCACGCATACGACCCTTCAGCCTTTGCCAACCTCTAGCAGGCTTTGAAATACCTGCTTATCATGTTGTCTCGCAGCACATTCAATACCTGCGGCAGCATAAAGCACTGCCGCCCATTGACCCTCTACGAAAGATCGAAAGAATTCTTGGAAACCTCATATTCTTTTGCATTGATTCCCTTGACCCAGATCCATTAATGGCAAACGGTAAGCTAGTAAAACCTTGAAATGGGTCCTTCATTGTCGACGTCTTTTTGCCCAAGTGCTCCGGTACTGTTTCTTTGATATGTCCTTACTCTCTTCTGTGCACTGTCCATATGGTAGCCGTATCTTGTCACTCTCACCCCTGACCTTCGCCTTGTGGTCTAAGGCGAGTCGATCCGCCAACGACAGCGTCTCTTCCGGTTCCAGCAGTACATTGAGCTCTTGACAGACTTCATCAAGTGTCACTTCTCAGTTTGGGGAGGACCACTTGACATCAAGTTTCTCGTTGCTTCGGCAGCAAATACTGCCGCTTCAAGCTCAGACGGCATTAGCAATGAGCTAAAATCCCCAAGGAGAAGGACTCAACCTCTTCTGACCGGATTGACAAGCTGGACCGAGGTACGGAAGGCCAACTCTCAGAGGATAATGGACGCTTTACGAAGCCGAGAAAAGATGTCAGTGCTGAGGCGAGTACTAAGACTGGCCAACCGCTTGCTATATCACATATTCAAGGTAGGGAGAAGAGCATAGCACATTGGAGAGTACAGAGGCGAGTCAGGGTGTGATGGCGGAGCTCACCACAATTGACTAGCGAAAGAAAAAGAAAAAGTAAGGAGAAATGGAGGTGAAAAGCCTTCTCACACAATCCTCGTCCTGTGTCCTCTCAGGATGACCATAAGAACCAACTGCTGGCGTCACGATGTGTGTTTCCTGCTTTTCTGCATCTCATTGGTGGCGGCTTTGGCGTTAGCGAGCCTCTTGCTCGGCTCCTGCAGGAGAATCGGGCTCTCATTGAGCAATTGGACGTTGAGATCGTGGGACAATTCTTTGACATCATGACGCGGAGCGAAAGAAACTTGAGATTTCTTTTCTTTCTCAAGACTCTTTGCTCTGCTGGGGGAAGAGGTGTACCTCGAATGCAGGTGAGAATGGGATACCTGGGCAGCATTGATAGAGAAATGAGGCAAAGCCACAACACACATTGCGCCCCTTCCATAGCAATGTTCTCAGCTTGCTTTCTTCTATCTATTCCGCCGTAACCCTAACCTCACACTCCATTGCACTTCATCGATGACCACTAGGAAAATATTGGAGACTATATCCTACAAAGTGAATTACTTCCCGGCTATGTCACTCTAATGCAGTCGGACCCCACGGAACCCAATAGAATGGTCGTTAAGAGCCCGACTGCCTCTTCGTGGTGCCCTTTGGAAGTCTTTGTAGTTCGAACCAACATGCTGAGAGACAAAGAAGGACAATTCTTTCTAGCCTCTCTCTCTCTCTATTCTCATCTTTGCTTGGATAGGAACTATGCGAGTATAGAAAAGGTGGGCTGTCCAATGGTTCCTTGAAAAATTTCGTACGTCTCTATGGTCTTACACCACTAAGCCAGCACTTTCCCTTTCTTAGGTGACACGAATACTGCCCCGCAGCACTATCTTTGAAAACCTTCGAGACCAGCGGCTGCCGCTCACTGCCAGGGCGGAACTTTGCCAGATCCTCATCCACTGTCACATTGATAAAGACCCACAGCGGCCCATCTCTCTCCCCAAGCTGACCCGAGTCTGGTCAAAGCTTGACCTCTCTCTTCCCAAGCACAACTTCGCTAAAGAAGAAAAGAGTGTGAAGGAAATTGAAGATGATCAACAGTTTTTCCATGATGTTAAGCGATGGGCTTTATCGTATCTCTCACAAACAGAAGGAGTCATCGTCATCGCAGAAATAGAGAGAAATCGACTGACCTATCTCGTACTGAAGCTGATTCTAAAGCTTGTTGAGTGCGGATTTTTCTTTACCTATGAGGAGATCAAGACTCTGACTCGCCTGCTTGTCCTTCTGCTTGATGGGAGAAATGACTTGGTCACACGTTCCCCATCTTCTCCTCCTGTGGATTACACTCTGAATGGAAAGAACCATGGGAAGGCGAACATTCTAGCGGAACTCTCGCGGTCCTCCTTTCTGGCAGCACCTCCTTCCTCAGCAGCAGTGGACATTGACAACAGAAGTACAAGCAGTATCAACAGCTTTTCCCAGTTTACCGGCGGAAATGAACAGCAGCTTCAGAAAGTTCTTAATGCTGCCTCCAACAAGGGTGTCTCTACCTTGACTCGAATTGAGAGTGTAGGCGACGATGGAAAGGAACTTGGGGAGGATAGGGCTCAGCATAATAACGTCGTCGCTTCTCGGGGGGACGCGGTAGAGGATGACAGAGATATGGAAGGCAAGCATTGGAGCTCAGGATTTGCAGGTAAGCTGCAATGTAGGAATGGAGACTGCTCCTTGCCTCCAAATGCGGCGCCCAATAAGGAAGAAAAGAGGTGGTTAACCAGGCGAAAGTAGAGGTATTTGCAAAAGGATATGGCTTAACGCATCATTGCGCCTACTCTAGGTCGTTGGATGGGCCAGAGCCCAAAACCTCAGAGCACAGTGCGACAAGGAGGACTGGAGTCTTTAGACTTCTCTGAAGCTGCTAACAAGAAGCAAAGAATCGCCGAGGTCCGCTATGAGAAGAACGACCTTAACCTGGCAGTTATGAAGATAAAGGAAGAAATATGTTCCATTCTTCTCATTATTGACAACATTCATCAAGACTACCAGCTGTCAAGAATGTTGACTGAGATAAAGAGCAAGGAAGCAGAGAAGAGCTACCACTTCGACGTGCATAAGCTAATTTCGTCCCTCTCCGCGGATGTGCTAGGTGAGAGTCCCCTCTGGCACGAGTGTATCCTCAATTTCCCCCCATTGGATGAGCGTGGTAGCTCTGTCGCCGCCCATCCCCGACACGTAGTCTCACAGACACGCTCTCTCTTTTCAGCCAAGCAGGGGCACGAGAATGACTATTCTCTCCAACAGCTGGCCGGCATGGACTTGGTGCCAATTTGCTTGGATCTCCTACTCTATGAATCACCGTCTCTCGTCTCAAAAGTAGTTCCACTCATCCATCGAATGTACAGCAAGGTATACCCTGTTCGCTTTGGCTTTTCTGTCGCTTGAAGGAGACTCAGCTTCGGTTCCTTGCCTCCATGGACCTATAAACATTCACGTCTGTTTATCTTTTTGTCAAAGTTACCCAGACTTGGCGATGCGTCGGTCAACCCTTATCTCCTTCCGCTGTTCTCCCCGTTGTTCGCCCTCTTTTCAGCCAACTCCAATTCTCCTTATGCCGCTTTTGCTGTGTACCGTTTCTCCTCTCTACCGGTGATGGCGTTGTGTCTAATAATATGTCCTTGTTAGACGGAGTACTTGGTTGCCAACCTCAAGAAGACACAGATCTTGGTTGAAGAGGACACAATCAAAATCTATAGCGACCTTCAACAGTGCGTACCACCCGTTGTCCTTTTGCCTCTCACGTTCTTCAATCTTTTTTCAGAAGTTATAGAGGTTGTGGTAGCCGTGTATATTCAACCTTATTGGATTGCACATAGCGTTTTATAATGCATATGATCTGTCTGTTATGTCACACTGGGGCTCTGCTTTGACCCTGCCATCAATCTGTTTCCTTTGTGTGCTGTAACAGATCTGTGGACAAGCTCAGGAGTCTCAGCGAGATGACTGAAGTATGGCTAGACATGAAGGATGATGAAGATGTTTTTAAGGCTCGGGACGTCGGTCGGCTGCTTCGCAAGCTCATAAACACCATGATGGTAAGATGCAGATTTTCCTTTTAGTCTTCATCCCCAGTCCTGCGTAGTGGCTGTCGAACAACGCTTAAACCTATACTTTCCTCCTCAGACGCGCCAGAGCTCTCAGACGCTGTCGAGTTCTAGGTATGTGTACCCTGTTCAATTCAAAGTTGAACAAGCTTACTGAGGTGCTTTTCAGATCTTTAGAGGAGGACGTTGCTCCAGCGACCACCGCCACGCCACACAGTGTAAGCGAAAGGATAGGGCTAAGAAAAGCAGATAATGATATGGGTTTCTGACGTATAATGACAGGAGATCTAATTATCTTCTTGTCTACCTCTTTAGGAGCAAGCAGTGGCCTTAGAGCTGTCGGAAGGCCTGCTTTCGCTTTCTGGCGTACCGCTATTCCCAGCAGATAAGAATGGTCATGAAGCTAGGCGTCTCTTGAGAAACTTGGAGGCCCACAGACATACAGTCAATCTCATAGCTGACGGTTCGCATCTATTTTCAACTGCGCAGGTCGGCCGCTACTCTCTGTCCCAATCTTATCATATCTCTTCCCGACAAGAGGATAATGAGCCTTTTTTTATTTTGGCATTCGCGTCTGCGGTTGGAACGCTAGTTGTCTCTCTTGATTGTCCTACGGGCCTAAAGCAAGGGAGCGTAGTAAGGTTCCAAAGGCTTTCCCATGGTGGTCGCTCCTTATTCTCTTTTCGACCCAACTCGTTGTCCACAGGAGCAGGGCAGTCGACCCCTCACTCCTCGCTCGAGCAGAGCAGTCAGCGCGGTGGAGCCTGTAGCTCTTCATTCTAGGGATGAGGGCCCGGCTGTCATGTAAGAACACATCCTCAATGGTTTCCAAAGCGTTAAAGTTTCTGGCCTGACGCTCTTCGGCTTTTAACGATTCTCTCATAGTCCTTTGTGCCCTTGCCTCCGCCTTCCTCATACGCTTACCTCACTTCTTCGTCCTCTCATTACTACGTAGATCTTCTGAGCGGCGTCACCTGGTGCGGGATATATATCGCTACTGCTACCTTTTTCTACGGGTTTTCTGCGCGGGGAATTCATCGAACCAGAGTGTCCTGATCGAGCACGTCCCGATCTTTATTGACCATATAGGGACACTCAGCGAACCCCTCGACTTGCTGCGGTAAGCCCGGGGCCGGCTCTGTGAGATTACATAGGAGCGAGCGAGAGGTGGACACTTCAGCATAGGTGAAAGGGAGATCATTTTGGTGTATGGCATTGTAAAGCAGCCCGCTGGCCGACACGATATCGTATAGGACACTCCTAGTTAACGACGTCAGGCCACCATTGCCCTACCTCCACAATAGCAGTATGAAGGGAGGTTCAATACGAAGAGGGAAAGGAAAAGGCAGATAGTGAGAGACAGATAGCGGGACAGAGGTTAGAGGGACTGGTGTGCCTGAGGTACATGCTTAGCAACCCAAATGTCGCCTACGCTGTCTGATTGCCACAGGGAAATATATCGAAACAATGCGACCTTATCTCTCACTATCACAGAGGAAAGCATCCAGTCCCTCTTCCGCGTCACGTTGGAGCAGAACGTGCTGCATCCTCAGCTCTTTGATCTGCTAGAGAACCTAGTGATCGTTCAGGGCATCCCGCTGCAGAAGACTCAAAACGTCGTCTTAAGCGCCATTTTGGATCATGAGAACTCCGCGTTGATCTTGAGGTTTATGGATGACTCCGATGAATTTCTGGAGAGCATCATGAGCCTATGTGATGCCCCTGGTAAGGACAGACAGATCGCAGAGATCTTAGTCAGTTCAGCTGTCGTTCACTTGTGAGTGCTGCCTTTACCTGCGCTTGACATCATTCAGTGTACATGGCAAATTGTGTTCTTTGTTACTTCACTTGTGCGCGTCTCCATTGACCGCTTCAGCAGCTTCATTGTTATACACTCTACCCTCTGCCTCTTTGGCCATTGCTCACAATAATTCTTATTCCCTAACGCTCTGGATACGTCGGTTCTCCATGTATCGGCAGGGGGCGAGTGTGATGAGGACATTATGTACTACGTCCGTCTTATTCAGCTGCTGGCTGCATGCTGCGAGAATAACAACGTGCAGACCAAATCCCGCTGTCAGGGTGTCTTCAGCTTGAAGACCATCATCGCGCTTCTTAGTGAGGACTCGTGCGATATGCGACTGAAAAGGGCGCTGGTGAACTTCATGAAGAACGTCTACATAGAGAGCGATAGACTCTTCTCCAACGACAATGGGGAACAATTCCAAGTTCTCCGATGCCTGAGAACGCTCTCTCAAGACATGATCCTAAGTTTCATGAGTTCAATCCTGGAGATCGAGAACCGCCTAGGTAAACTGATTTGAAGCAGAAAAAGGCATGCCGATGCCATCGGGATCCCTCCTTCCCTGTTACCTCTATCGCCTATGGCCCAGTGTTCGTCTTGTTTTGCCAGACTTTAGAGTGACAATGTGGGCCGCTTCTTGGGCTTCTGGCCCTCCACCTTCTCTCGCTAAGCCTCTGACCTACCCAGATTTGACGGATGCTTCCAACGTGACCGTCCGAGACGACTGTCTGCCAAAGGCGCTGCTCTTCCATGGAATCCTCCCCTGCTGCAAGCTCATCTTCACAAAGATATTCGACCTGAAGCTCGTGCAGAATATGCACAAGGACGCTGCAGAGGGTTTCGCGAAGGGTCAGTGTGTTCTATAGACGAACATACCGTCTGATTGGCTAACAAATCCTTTTGTAACTCGTCAAACTCCCCAATCTCTCATGAAATCTCCTCTCCTGCGGTTACCACTGTTGAATCCACTCACCTCTTTTAGACCTGGAGCTCACAATTTCCGTCTGTGGAGTGGAGCACTGGCTTTCTGGACGGGATGAAGCGGAGCTTCGAGAGGCGGCTCGCTCTTTCGATGCAATCATTGGACGTGTCACTTGTAGTGAGCTAGCTGAGAAGTCAGCTAGGAAATGGCGGCCCACAGTGATGAGACATACACGTGTTAATCCATCCGAACTGCGGCAGATGTGCGTATAGTAGAGCTACTTCCCTCAGTCCCAAATTAGCCTAGATATCTCTATCTGCCTACCACCGCTGTTTCCCTCGTGTCTGATCCACCCATTGCAATTGTAGCTTTCACCCTCAGGATCAGTTCTCGAGCTCCAGGCTGACAATCAGCTCCACCGGCAGCTCCTCACCTCGCAAGCGCACTCGCTTCTCTGAGATTTTTGCATCCCCAAGTCAGGTGGAGATAACCATGGAGCACATAGCGGTGGCCTCCCAGAAAACCTCGACCCCTTCTCTGCCTCTTACTATTCGACCTGTGGAAAGCCCCGGACACGCTAGGAGCAGGTCGAGCTTGCTAGGAAGGAGAAGGATCAGTGGGACAGCGAAGGTGCTGCGAAGTCTACACTTTACTCTTGTTGTTCTTTATCTCTGTTGTTCCCTTTCTTGCTCCCCTTGCATGCATGTAAGGTGTATTAGAGGTATCGCCAGACGTTGTTTGACTTCATCACCTCTTGCCCCTCCTCTGCCATGTTCCCTTCGTCAACCGCCAAATCAGATGAAAATGGCAACGATATCCGCTTTTGGAAGCCCTGGAAAGTCTGGGAAGGGAGGAGAACGATCGTGGGATGAGCAGCTAGTCTACCGTCTCATACGCCAGATTACCTCAGATAGCGGCATCGCGCTCAGGATCAGGGCAGACTATAGGAAAATGGTAGGTAACCTGACAGGCTAACACTTCGAAGGAGAGAGTTTACATATGTCAAGTGCTCAAATGTCCTGAGTCGCCTTGTTGAGCCTTTAGTCAGCATCTTTCCACACCGTTGGTGACCTTAACTCCCTTTGCCCTTAGCTGTCGGACCTGGTGCTATACACCCGATCAGAGCATCGTCCTCTTGCTGATGGTGTCAACGGTGCTTACAAGCCTGACCTCTCGGTGCTCCTTGGAAAACTCATCAAGCAAGTACAGCTGTCGCAGGTAAAATATGTTGCTTAATGAAGAGCTTCGTTAAGGGCTTGGTCCCTTTCTTCAAGTCAAGTTTTCTCGTACCTGGAGGAGCTCCAACGTGTAGTTCTATCTGTAGCGCGCCTGGTCCCGAGCTTCATTGTGGATACCAGCTTGCCAAGAGCGTCTGGGTCATTCACTTCCCTCTTCTTTCCATCTGACGCCTGCTCGTCGAGTGTAGGCCCCACAGAGAGAAGCGTCCTCCCATATCCTTCGCCTTCTTTGTACTCTACTAGAAGGGGAGACCCCTGGATCAGAGGCCCGATATATTCTACAATGCTCGGTAGCCCAAGCAGGCGGGATAGCCCTAGTTGTGACTCGGGTGATGGAGCAGCAGGATGACACAGAGACTTTCAACTTCTGCATCAGGCTAGGTATTGCATTACTAGATGGCTGGAACGAGAAAAACCAGGTTCGTTTATATACCAACGTTCCTCGGGCTTCGGGGCTTCTGTCAACCTGCCCATAGACTGTCCTCAGGTTATCTATTTAGCTGTCCTAAATGGTTGGTGGGCCTTTGATATCTTCAGTTTAGCTTTCCCTACCTGCGTAAGACTAAAACTAATACCTGCTGCCCTCGCACATCTGCATGTTTAATGGGTGACTGCAACTTTAGGAGCTTTTCTTTGAGACAATTTCGTCTCCGAAGAGCTTCAACTTCTTTCCAAAGATTCACAAAGCGATGCAGAATCTTCTTCAAGAAGTTCAGCTGAAGACTCAGCAGGAGCTCAATGCTCCTCAACTTCAATGTCAGTCGTACATCTTTTCGGGGAGTTAACCTTTGGCTTTCGGCGTTGAAAGCGGTCAGTCATCGGGAACTTAATCTTACTTTCATCTCTATATGCTGTTGCTACCCTTACGATACAGCAGGGAAGAGGGAAAGTCGGGGGCTGAGCATCTCTGCAACGCCTTATACTGTGGATACCCAGAAGTTAGCAGAAGCAGGTAAGCCACTCTTCATCTTGCATCTGCCGCTTGTTTTACTCTTGAAGCATGGATGAACTAGCGCGCTCTTCTCTCAAAATGCGTGATATTGAAGCGCTGTCTTTATCCTTACCTCCTCTTTCTGACGTGACTACTTGCTGGACTTAGGTCTGAGAATTCTATCGTCCTATCCCTTGCCACTTCTCTCTCAAACCATCCCTTTGCAGGAGGGTCACTAGGAGATAACCTCGAAGAGATGACACGGATAGCGCGATTCTTACAGCTTTTGACTGAGAATCATTATCGTCCCACACAGCGACTGCTCCTTAATCAGGCTGCCTCACAGCTCAGTGTGAACATGGGAGAGTTAGTTGTTAACTGTCTTGTCGGCATGCATCACTTGCTTTCCGTGAGAAATTTATCGGTAGGTCGAACAGTAGATGAAGAAGAAAGATATTGGTCCTTTAACGGGCTATCAGCCAGCAGGTTCTTGTCGTTGAAAAGGATTAAGCCTAACAGTACCACTTTTCCTCTCTCTCTCACAGATGATTGAGCAGCTAGTGGACACCATAACAGAGTTCTGTCAGGGGCCGTGTTATGAGGCCCAGGAGTGCGTGGCAAACTTCAGATTCATTACCGCTGTGAATACTCTGATGATTGGGAGAAATGTTAATGATCTGGCCCTTGCGGTAAGATGGCTGAAGCTGTAGCACACCTGGCATGAGAACACAGGGAGGCGTTGAGTATGTCAGTGTTAGACCGAGCAATACGCTTGGTAGGGGCTGTAAAGGGCTGTAAGGGCCTGTAGAGTCTCTTTTACAGACGCCGCCACCTACAAAGGATTCCTCTTTATGATCCTGGCCGATAGCTTCTTCCCCTCCATTGCATTGTTTGCTTTCTGGGCGGGCGGTGCAATTTGGAGCTGACTTCTCTTCATTTCTTTGCTCTCCCTTGTATCCCCAGAGAACGCGCACTCTTCGAGCCAAGCTGGTGAAGACCCTCCTTTCACTGTTCGAGGGTCGTACTGATAAAACAATCCATGAGCGTTTGAGGATGGAGCTATCAACAACTCAACTCAAGGAAAACCTCAGGGAGGTCTATGCCTACTTTATGAACAAATACCGAGTGTACGTGGCGGGCCCTTCGTCCCAGAACACTTCTCAGATGTTCGCGCGCCTCCCTTCTGTTGACTCTCGTATATCCTCGCCGCCCTGACCCTCTTTATCCTATGTGCAGATATGAACGCAATGAAGCATGTGCATCCGACCCAATCATAGAGATGGGGTTCAACATCTACATTCTAATGCACCAGGTGAGCACTCTTAGTTAGTGGCTCTGTCATAACCCTTCTTTCTCTCTTTGCTTTCTAACCAACCTCCATGAGTGGAATCTTTTGGTGCTTCCAAGTTGTCTTTCCTCTTTCCAACCGTTCTAAGCGACCCACTTCGAAGAAATTGACTGAGGACTTCTCTCTTCTTTGAAGCTGATGGACTATGATCCAGATCTCCGTTCAGAATTTCAGCCAAAACCGCGAAGCCAACAAAGTCAAGCTGACGACTGGACAGAGCCCTTTCATCTCTTTGGGTCCGCTGTTGGAGCGGCGGGCGAGACCATTGATGCCGTCGGCGAAGCCTTCTTCTCTATTCATAAGCGAATCAAACAGGGACTAGGGTAAGCGGCGGAGGGGAATAGCGTCATTGAGAGACTCCGGAGAAGGGTAGTTGAAGACCGCCGATCTAACGACACCTCATCAGGATGAGCCCAAGGCCGAATCGCTTCAGTTATAGCGCCGCGTATGCCTTCTTTGAGAGAAACTGTGCTAGAGTGGAGGTAAGAAGAGAGCTTATCATTTCGAACCCACGGGGGCCCGTTCCCAACTGCATTGTTTAGAAGTTATCTTGTCTCTAAGCGTGCGTACCGGGTCCTTTGTAGGTGCTCTGGTATGAAGAGAGTAAAGGGAACATGCTCCTTCCTTGCTATTTTCCCATCCATCCTGTCTGCTTCTGCCTGTCGATGGAAGCCAGAGAAAAGATAGTCTGGGAGGTGGAGAGAGGAAGCGAGCGCCTGACGGGCTTTTCCCGAAGGGCTATGGACCTTGTGGTTGAGATGCGGGTGAGGCAAAGAAACTGTAACCTCACAGAGGAACAATACCGACTCTCCTTCTAAATATGGATCGGTTGGCTAGGGACACTTGGCATCATTTCTCTGACATAGCTTTCGCTTATGATTCTTAAGCCGCTGGCTCTCGGGTGCATTAAAAGTTAATCGCCGCGACTGGCCCCTAATATTCTTGTTCCTTTAGCACCAAAGTTACCTCCTCAGGCATCGCAAGCTCCTTCTTCCAATCTCAAGAAACGGGAACCGCTTCAAGTTCTTAGCATTCGTTCTGGCAGTGGTCATCAACCTCCTTGTCTTCTTCTTCTACAGAGCTCCAGGCATCACTGGCACGCCCCTGCTTGATTTAGAGAGAGGAGGAGATCTATCGTTCTCCGTACCTCTGCTTGGGAAACAGATTAACACGGCTATTCTCATTCTTTGTTGGTGTCAGGTGAGAATCTTTGGAGAGGAGAGAGGAAGAACGAACCCGTCCAGAGGCCCAACCCTGAAGCGCGGTTGACGAGCCTAAACGCCACTGTTGTCCAGTTGGCTTCTTAATTTTGATTATGGCTTTGAACCCTCTCTGTACTTTCGTCTTTGAACTGTCCTTTTATCCCTGTCGCTGTGCCGGCTATCGCACCTCATCATGGACTCTTCCTTCGTGGTTCTTGTCATTCTTTCTCTTCACTAGCTCTTCTCTAACTCGTACTTGATGCAGGTGGTGGCCTCGGTTCTCGTCGTCCTAAGCTTCATGGTGAACGAGGCGCCCCCTATCCTAGAAAAGCGATGGAAGCGATGGAAAGAAGATCTCTTCCATCAGACCTCGGATGGGAGACTGCAAGGAAAGGAGATAGACAGACGTCTTCGGCATATGAAAGAGCCGATCATCTTTCCACTCTTCGGTGAGCTTCCTAGCCTTTGACTCCCTCTCCCTTCTGACTTGTCAGTTCAGAGCATTCGCCTTGCCTAACAATCAGATTGCGTTCGCTTACCTTCGTGTCGTTTATCCTGCGACCACTCGCAGTTCGGCGTCATGCATGTCTGTCTCTTTGCTTAACGGTTAAAGCCCGGGGTCCATACCCTACCGCAGAATTTCTAGCTTGGCAGATGTAACTCCTCTTCTGACGTTTTGCTCTCTTATGCACTCTATCATGTCACTCGTAGACAAGAGTTTGCAGTGGCGCGATCGAAGTTTACGCTCGTTGATACTTTTTGGACTGCTATTAAGGGAACCTGTCGTGCTCTACTACCTCGCGTACATCTGTCTATCTATCTTAGGACAGAGGATCAGCCCAGTCTTCTTCGCCTATCACTTACTGGACATTGTCTTCCAGTTTCCTGTAAGGGCGTGGGCTAGCTATCCTTTTCCTGTTGTCTTCCCTTCTTTCTCTCCTTCTCTGCAAATGGCTCTTCTATCGTCTCTTCCTCAGTGCTTTCCTGAACGGCAATCAGTTCTTATTGGAAACATTGGTCAGCAGCTGTCCACCCCGGATAGAGCCATCGATAGCTCATTCACCTATAAAGTGTGCTCGCGCCCACCTGTTGCTTAACTGGCTTGCCCTTATCGCTCAAACTAATCACTCTTCTCAATTTTCCTCAGATCCTACGCAACGTCATCCGAGCATTCACCACTCCATGGAAGACCCTTGCGGTCACGGGCATTCTCTATCTCATCATCTCCTACATCTTCACTCTCTTCGGCTTTCTATTTTTCCGCGCCGACTACACGCGCGACCAAGATAGGGCAAACGACCCAAGCTTCTGGCGCTGTCAGACGCTCTCGGAATGTTTCTTTATTACCATCGATCAGGGACTCAAGAATGACGGTGAGAGGCAATAATTTGACTCGGGAAAATAGAGATATCAACCGTCGAGAGAGTGAGGATGAAGGCATTGCTACAGGCTCTCTCAAAGATTGCTCTGTCTATCCTTTGCCGTCCTACGTTGATTGTGCGCAGCTCTTTCTGCTGTCTGGCTTTGAGTGGCAATGACTCTCATCGTAGCCTTAATAATCGTCCTCTCCTCTTACCCCAGGTGGTATCGGCTCATTTCTGGAGTCCCATGAGCCTACGTCCCTCTACTACTATTATCGCGTCTTTTTTGATAATGCGTACAACTTAGTCCTGATAGTTATCCTGTTGAACATTGTGCTGGGTATCATCATCGACACATTTGCAGGTAAGCAGTAAGCCCGAGACACAAAAAAGATTGAATCGTTAGAGCGGGAGCGGGAAGAGAAAGAGAGATGGAAGAGGAATGAAAAGAACCTGAGCTTCAGCTAAAGAGTGAGATAAGAGAAAGAGAGAATAGGAGGAGCCAGGACAGGAGACGGCGGTTGGAAACGTTGACCTCAGCATTGCTTTTCCATGCCAGAGCTGCGACAAGAACATAAAGAGAAAGAGGATGACATCCAGAATTCCTGCTTCATCTGCTCGATTGGTCGCTATCAGTTCGAACGGATGAGCCCCGGAGGTACATAGAGACAAAGAGATATATATTGTCTACTCCTCTTATCTCTCTCCCTCTATCTTCCCTGTCCCTTTCAGTTCAAAATTCTCAGCTTCGTTGTCTCTAAAAAGCTATTCCGTTCACATATTTCTCTAACCTTCTCTGCCCGCACTTAAACATGTCACAGCCTTCCGCACACACCGCCTGAAGGAGCACCACGTCTTCTCCTATGTATGCCTGTTTGCACACATTGTGTTTAAGGACCTGGTTGACTACTCGGGGCTCGAAAAGTTCCTTGCCATCAAGATGGCGCTGGGCGATGTATCTTTTTTCCCTGTGAGGAGAGCGGCAGTGCTGGAAAACTTTGACTCTTCGGTGAGCGGAAGGATACGCCTTTCCCTCTCTTCTTGGACCTGAAGTGTGGCCCTAACTGATTGCGCGTTCTTCTATAGACCGGGAAGTCGTCCCTCCATACTTCAGACTACGAAGCTACTGCGCCGGCAACAGGAGATAAGGAGGGGAAAAAGACCGCCGATGAATTTCAAGACATTCGAGCGTCGCTAGCCAGCATCACTACGGCTATAGAAGGATTGAACAAGTGCGATATGCCCCTTCCTCTTTCATGCTTGATGTGGTCTCTCTGTCATCACTCTTTCTGCTTGCCCCTTTCATGAAGCTTGGTTTGGCATCTAGGCTCCACAGAAACAACCCTCTCTGCCACCGTGGCCATTTCTTGAGCATCAGTTCATCCGAATATCTTCGTTCGCTTGCTCAGCACTTCTAACCAGTCTCTTCTAGAACTAAGGCCACACTCTTGAGAGAGCAAGCTCTTCTGGCACGCCACCAGCACCAGATATTGGAACTGCTGAGCAAAAAGAAGTGAAGACCAAGTAAAATATGGCTTTTACTCCCGACAAAGCTTGCATTAAACGGGCGGGCTATATGATTGATCCCATGATCCCATTAGCTGACTGCCAATCGTGAGCCCACAGTAACTCAATCATGAACTGATTTACTATCATCAGCAATGTAAAAGGTAACGCAATGACCTCTAGAGCAGCAGATGTTGCCCTTCCTAGCACATGAACTCTCAAAGGAGGGCAAACCAAAAAGAAAGCAGCACTATAACTTAGAGGAGTAGGCATTTTTGAATGGTGATAGCTCAGGCCAAACGCAGCAGCAGGGACAAAGGAGGGAGAGAGGCCTGTTTACCTAGGAGGTGTAAAGAGACCTCAATACTATTGCTAGTGAGGTTAAAGCTGCACAAAGTTGTCACCATAGTCCTCAAGGTATAACCCACACAGCATCTCATCCCAAAAGGTAGGCAGAGCTTTCACTGCAAGGTCACAATCAGGGGCCCACTGAACTTCTAGGACAGTAGGAGAATATCTCTCTCTCCCACTACCTTTCCGTAAGAGGATGTCAACCCCAAACATTCCCCTTGCTGGACAAATATTCGGTTCTTGGAGAGACCAGCCTACCATTGAAGCTCTTTAGAACACATTCTAACGTGAGATGAAGGAAAGCAGGAAAGAGAGATGAAGAGTGTAAGGGCAAGACTTTCCGGGCCTCTTACCACCATTGAGATGTAGCTTCTTTCCTGAAGGATGTGGAGGTTGAAGTTCTATCGTTAGAGGGACAGCTAAGAAGACGCTCTTTATCACTTTATCAATCAAAGGCTGCACATCGCTTTCCCTGTGGACACGGCAGAACGTGTAAGAGGGGTTTAGGCATCAGGGAGCAGAGAGAGAGCGACAGCAACGGGAGCCTAGCTAACGATAAGAGCACATGAAACGCGTAGGAAAATTTCGGCAAGAGGTCATAGACGTCTCTCGCAACCTCGTTACGCGATTTAGAGTCAGAAGGAAGGGAGAGCATCACACGTTTCTCATTGAGCGCAAAAAGATGGAATCGGAGCCTGAGAAAGAGGAGACAATCGGAGCCTGAGAAAGAGGAGACAATCAGGGGGTCGAAGTCCTCAGAATAATAGGGCCTCGCACCAGGATGTCCCTGGATTATCTCCTTCAAAGACTCGGATAAACTCATCCATCAACGGATCTTCCCTTGTCCCTTCTCCCCGAATCTCCTTTAGCCCTTGCTCGTCCAGATAATTCATCACGGTAAAGTGAGTCTGATAACACTCCAGGTCACTGCGAATGAGCAAAGCGAACGCTTAAGCATAAGGAAAGAATAGCTCTTGGGCCCGCATCTATGTGTGTGTCTCCGCCTCCTAATTCTGAGGTTTATCCGCATCAATCTACCTGGTAGTGTAAGCTTGGTTGGCGGCCCTGATGTTAAACAATCGATGGCGATAAACTTTTACTGGCTGAAGGGAGTGCACCTGTCCAAAGGAGTGAGTGAGGTTTAGCCGGGGGTACAAGGAACTTCACCTCATAATCGGGTTAGACAAAGGAGATAGAAGTTCCTCTGTTAACCGAGATAAAGACGGAAACCCTCTACTCCTCCTTCTTTCTCTTTTTCCCGAGCTTACCGCTATGTAATAACGTAAGTCAAACTTTCTCCCTTCGTAAAGTGCAGGCTGGGTGATATACCGACAAGCTAGGCGGGGACACGTTTCCAAGTGACGAAGGATGCAGGAGAGCGATGACGTAACTGGGTAATCTATTGACTGCTGCCCTCTAAAGCGCTTGAGAATCCAGATATTTTCCTCGCCGGGTTTAGTCTCTGACCTCCGACCTTCGCTCTCTCCCTCGGAAGGGAAACCGAAGTAATCTATGAGGAATGCAACCAGCTGGGAGTGTTGGCTAAGGTTATAAGAAGGTGGAAGCCAGTCGCCTAAGTGTAGGAACATCTGAGCGATCTCCCTCTGCTCCTCCTCTGACAGGCCGAGTTGAGGAGGGAAGAGCGACGACGACAAAGGTCCCTGCCTTTGGACTTCTCTCTTTGCCGTCTGTAAGGTCGCGGCAAGATGCTCCTTAGATACAAGCATCCCATCCCAAGAGAACTGGTTCAAAATTTTGCCATTCTTATCTTCTTCCTGATCCTGGCCAAACGTGTGATTGATGAGAAAGAGGATGTCAGCCTCCGCTGCGCTCTCTACCCAGTGGAAGCGGGGCGACGAGAGAACTAAGCTATTAATATGCCGATGATCATCGCAATACAGCTTGAGTGTAATACTGCCTGCATTAGAGAATATGGGAAATACGGCGTGGAAGGGCGTCAACGAAACGAAGTGGGTATATATATATGTATATATATACACTGATGCGTAGAAGCGCATGAGGAAGTAAAGGATGACAGAGAGAAAGACGACCGTACGGTAGCGTGGAGAAGGACCATTCGTCTGGATATCATGGAGGCAGGAAGATTGTTGAGAAGACGAGGCTGAAACTATAGGAAAGTGCATGAAGACTGATCCCAATGCACGGCCCGAGGGCTCAACCTTGCTTAGCCGATTCCAGGCGCCGGAGAGCTTCGGACCATCCCTCTAAAGTGTCCGCATTCCCCGAAGGATGTCCTGTCAGAGGCTGTCCTACATAGTCATCCGCGTGCTGAGGCAGAGGATGTGATCAGGCTTAACAGATAACCGAAGTGCACGCTACGAAGTGAGAGGCCGAGAAAGGAGATGAAATGCTTGCGTGGCTCCTACTTGCGAGCGCTTCTCGGTTTACCTGGATTCTAAGGGATATTTCTTGAAGGTGGTGATACGCATGCGTCCTGTTGACATCATCTTTGGACATGAAGCCTAACATTCTCAGCTCTCTCCTTGGGCCAACCTCCACCGAAGGAAGATAGTCTCGTGTCACCTCTTCTCCCTCAGCAATGTCCTTCACCGGCCAGAGGAGAGAAAGAGTGAAGGGACGGACATTCTCGCCCTCTTCCGGGAAGATGAGAAGAGGATAGCAGACGCAGTTTGGCTCCCAGGAATGTGACACAGCTGTGCCTACTTCGTCCATGAGGTACCACTTAGGATAGTCCTCTCCGGGCACTAGATAGCAGTTAAGATGCGGCCACATTCTTTCCCACACCCTGTCCACCAAAGTCTGAGGATCTTCTTCTCCTTCGCTCTCCTTTCCTTCCTTTCTAGCCTCAGATCCTAGCATGCAGTCTTTGCCATACCACGATAGGAGGCCGAGAAAAAGTTAGAGCCGTGGTTGATTAGCGAACAGGTCAAGAGAACAAGAAGAAGAGAGAGAGAGAGAGAGAGCTGGTTGTCAGAGATAGAGTCAGGAAGAGAGTGGGAACCAGGCCATAACTCGCCGATGTAAGAACCAATAAGGAGAAGCTGCCTCCGGTAGAGGCGCAGCAGATCCTTTCAAAGAAAGAGAGAGGAGCAAGCGCTGCCATCAGGCATAACCACCAAGAGCTGCGAGAAGTTCAAAGGCAGCTGAAGGACATGCTGCAGCAACGTGAGAGCAGGTAGAAGCAATGGAAACGCGCTCCATCGCCCTTCATAGAGAGGAGAGAGAGAGGGAGGAAGAAAGAGAGAGAAGTGAAGAGAGAGAGGACACAAAGGAAGCTTTCGTGGAGTGAGGATCTACCTATTCGCTCTGCTAATCCTTCGATCTCTCTCAGATGACGCCGGGATTGGGGAAAGGTGGTTGTCCTGGTCAGAAAACAAGTGAGACGACAATTGACTAATATATGGAGACATTAGACCCAGAAAAGAGAAAGAGCTGGAAGAAGGGAGAGAAAGAAAGAAAAGCTGGCAGGCGAGGAGACAGAGAAGGGCGGGCGGGTAGGTGGAGAGAGAGAGGGAAAGAGAGAGAGATTGAGAGTGTTCGAGGGAGGAGATAGGTGTGCAGCGAGAGAATGCAACGATATAGTTATAGAAAGGTGTAATAGCAGAAGTTATGAGGAAACAAGCTAAGAAGGATAGCAAAGGAAAGAGAAGAGAGAGTGCAAAAGAAGAAAGAGAGAGACAGAGAGAGACAGCAGCGGGGGTGTTATAGCAGGAGAGAGAGAGTAGTATGACTGACCACATGTGATCAATGAGGAAGGCGTCACCGTGTGCCTTTATGTCTTCTTTGGCGAGGAGAGAGTACTTTCGAGAGGGAGGGACGAATCTTTCTTCGTCAGACAACTCTACTTCCTGCTCCTCCTGCTTTTCCTCTTCCTTCTCGTCACTCTCCATGTCTTTCTCGTCCTTGTCACTCTCTTCCTCCTCTTCCTCGTCGCTCTCTAGCTCCTTAAAGACAAAGGAAGCCCCTGCGTCAAAGATTTGGCTCAAGATCTTCATACAGACCAGTCCATGCAGAGCCTGAGGCAGTCCGATGGCTTGGAACTGAGCAAAATGACGGGCATAGAAGGCATTAAGGCGCTCTTGTTGCTGTCTTCTCCTTCTCTCTCTCTCTTCCTCCTCTTGCTGTGCTGAGGGAGGAGGAGGTGGAGGAGGAGGAAGGGGAGGTTCTGTGCTCTCTGCTTCGCCTCTTAACGAGCCTGCTGAGGGAGGATGGTACTTGTCATCCGGCGGCATTTTCTGAGAGGAAGACGCGCACCAGGAAAGTCCCTGCAATGCAGCTGTGAACCAAGAGAGAGCGAAGTGAGAGTGAGCGAGAGCGAGAGAGAGAGTTCGAAGCTCAATCTCGGGAGAGAGCTAACTCTGGAAGGGGAAGAAGTGCTGCCGTCACACGCCGGCAGCTATGGCCTACGGGGGTTACGAGGGATAGAGAGAGAGAAAGAGAAGAAAGGAAAGACAGAACAGACGACTTGTTGCAGAGATGAGAGAGACAAAGATTTGCTGAAGGCTTTCGCTGCGGAATGAGGAGCAGAGAGACCTCAGGCAGAAAGAGAGAGGGTGGCAAACAGGAAAACGAGAGAGAGAGAGAAAAGGAGTGAGAGAGAGTGAGAGAGAGAGAGAGAGAGAGAGAGAGAGAGAGAGAGAGAGAAACAATCCAAGTAGTATGCCTCTTCCCCAAGCCCTCTCTTCTAAAGGATGTGGGGCAGCAATCAGAATCGGTTCCTAAAGGAGTGGTGGCGTGATGAGGAAGGCGGAATATGTTGAGGTCTTGCTTGCAAAATAGGCGCTATTAGAGTCCATAAGGGAGCTTCTGAGGCGGAGTAATATCAGGAACACAGGATATGGTTGAGAGGACAAGGGAAACGAGTAATGCGCAGAGGAGAGACAGAGAGAGAGGGATGAGAATGCGAGAGAAAGAGAGGAAGAAGAGAAAGAGAGAGAGAGAGAGAGAGAGGAGAGAGAGAGAGAGAGAGAAGAGGGCGAGAGAGACATTCCAAGAGTGAAGAGACAGCAGAAAGCTAAACTGCTTCCTGACAGATGCGTGGAAGCTGAGAAAGCAACCAAGGAGAAGAGGGAAACAGAAACGAAGAGAGAGTGATCACTGGTCCATCGCTTCTCAAAGCACATTCCCCTTTATTCACTGAGATAACACGATGAGCCTTCCTGCCGCTCTCAGCACACGAGGCGGCCTTCTCTCTCTCTCTGCAGCTACAGCCGTCGTCGGCGCTGCGGCGGGCTATCTGGCCCGAGGGAGAAGATGGAGCAGCTCCAAGAGCAGCGCTGAGAATGTCCGCAGTACGACGGCCTCTGGGTCCGTTGTCTATGAGTCAGGGAGAGCGGTTGAAGAATATCTTCAGTTCCACTTTGGTGAGGAGAAGTGGCGTGGCAGGCAGAGAAAGCAAGTAAACGTGACTCTTCATCCACTATAAAGAGAGACAGAAGGGGAGCGAGGATGGGAAGAGACAAAGAGTGAGCTCGATCATCCTTCTCCCTTGCGCCAGAGAGTGAGAGAGACAGACAGAGAAAAAGAGGCAGAAAGGAGAGCGAGAGAGAGAGAGAGAACGAGGGAGAAATAGAGACAGAGAAAGGGAGAGCGGCTAGAGAGAGAAAGCGAGCAGTGAGCCATGTTGAAGGTTTTCGGAAGACAGTCCCATGCCCTGACAGTACAAGTGTCGTGAAGGCCAGGAGAGAGCTTCCTAACGTTCTAGTCCCTAGGCACTCCCCAAGAGATCTTTCCCTTCGGAGCTGCGCCACAAGAAGCGTTGCACTTTCTAGATCGCTGCGTGGCGGAGTGTGAGGCGGGCCTGAGCTCTGAGAGGCGGCGGAGAGCACTGGATGTTGGATGTGCAGTTGGAGGAGCAACTTTCCGCCTTACCAGAAGCTTCGAAGAGGTTGGACGTGCCCCTATGTTCACCCAAACGCCCTCTCATTTCTCTCTCTCTCTCTTTTCTCTCGTCTCACTATCTCTCTGTCTCTGTCTCCCACCCTCTCTCTCTCTCTCTCCTTCCCTCTCCACCTTCTTTCTCCCTCTTTCTCTCTTCCATTAGTCTCCTCGTCCCCCTAGTTTCGCTTTCCTCTGTGTCTCTCTCTGATTCTTCACTTCGGTTCTCTCTCTCTCTCTCTCCCGTGGGCAGTATCTCTGCCCATCAGCATCCCATCTCACACAGACATCCTGACTCTCCCTCTCTTTCATTTGCCTGGTCTAACCTCTACCATGACAGGTGGTAGGGCTAGATTTCTCTCAGGCCTTCGTTGATGCTGCTGACTCAATGAGGCGGGAAGGCGCTCTCCCGTACCGCTCCACCATCATAGGAGACGTTCGACAGCCGCGAACGGCAAAGCTGCCATCTGGAGCGAACCCTGACCGCGCTCATTTTGAACAAGGAGACGCGTGCAACATTAGAGAAGACATAGGTGGGAAGATCGAGACAGCTGAGCTCTTCCTTGTTCCTTTGATTTTATCATCTGCTTTCTCTATGAGATACCGTCAATGGTAAGGCAGAGTGCGAAGCAAAGATGCTGAGACATCCTTCGTTCGCTATTGCCATATTCTGACTCTGCTCCGGAGAGACCCGACGGCCTGCTGTTTGCACTGAAGGTTGTGCCTTCTCTCTTTGTCCAGGGACTTTTGATGCGGTGCTGGCGTCCAACCTTCTCTGCCGTTTGCCGAAGCCTAAGAGCTTCTTGCGGCGATTACCCTCACTGGTACGCCCAGGCGGCGTCCTCGTGCTAGTTAGCCCCTATTCCTGGCTGGAAGAGTACACGCCAAAGCAAGAATGGCTGGGTGGATATGAAGAAGAAGGGGAAGTGAAAGAGAGCTTTGCGAACGTGAGCTCTCTCCTGGCGGAGGCCTTCGTGCTTGAAAAGAGAGAGGATCTTCCCTTTCTGATACGAGAGCACGAGAGAAAGTATCAATATGGGGTTTCGGACTGCAGTGTATGGCGGAGGAATGAAGAGTAATTTCCCAGCACGCCGGACCTCAAATCGGCCAATGTTTAGCACAAGCGGACCAATTGCTCGCCGTGACGGTCTCTCTTACGTTCGTTCTTCTCTAGGTGTTCTCAGAATGGTGAGCTACACCTCATCGGTCTAGAGCATCTCTCTATAAGGACAACATGACGTGCTGAAAACATAAAGCGGACTAAAGTTCAAAGAGAGAGTTTAAGGGAACGAGAGAGGGTACTGCTAAGTAAAAAGGAAGAGTGACGGCTGGATAATGCTGACAACCCTATTTTATCTCCTTCACTGAAATAGCCGAAGATCATTCGCCGCCTGCATTGCCCCTTTTCTATAGTCGCGAAACAGAGCCTTGAGCTCCTCACTATAGTCCTTGCGGCTCCTGGCCGCCTCAACAAGACGTAGCCAAGAGCGGCCTTCTTCCAAAAGGGGTTCAGAGACATCTACCTCGCCTCCCCTGTCTCTTCGTAGTTCCAAGTCCTCTACGCTTTTCTGCAGATCGGCGTACTGCAAATTGAGATAGAGCTCGAACCACGTAAGACGAAGCAACTTCCCCGTGATGGTTGAACGAATGAGAGGAGATGAGGAGGAGGAAGCATCTAATGACGAAAGAGAGCGAGAATAGTCCTCTTTGGCGGCCTGCAAATCCTCCTGAAGCGCATAGTAGTCGCCTAATTGAACATTAATGGAAGTTACTTCATGGGAGCGTTGCTCGGTGTGGTTGGAGCTTTGGGATCGAATAGGAGACGGATATAAGGAAGGTACAAAGGAAGTCTTCGCATACCTCTCCGCGCCAGAGCAAAGGGCTCTGTGTCATTGGTAGCATACTGCACAGCAGCATTGCAAGCCTCCGTGGCTTGGGTGCGGAGCTCCTCCTCACCCCTTCTCAACACCATGACCTTAACGCGTTGATTGCAAAGGTCCAGTAAGGACTCCGCCTTGTCTACCTCAGGATGTAGCAACACCGAAGCCAGCTCATTATCGTGTCCGAAATCGCCTGAAGTTGGGAAGGTAGTGCGGCGAGCCCGAGTAAGGATCAATGTTACAGTCGTGCGAAAGAAGGAGAGGCCGCTGTTAAAAGGCCAACCACCACGGGTCGCTGAAAGCCGTTCTAGGACATTTGTTGCAAGTAGAAGTAGACTAACCGTTGAAGACGAGAAGACGAGACGTGGGAAACGATGGTCATTCTAGGAGACAGAGAATAATGGTCTCGCTCTACCAACGGCGCCAGGCCTTACCGTGGAAGATGCTCTTCACTCTATGAAAGCTCGGATAGTCCGCTGCCAGAAACACCGCCAAGAGTAGGACAGCAGCCCCCAAGATTGACTGTGGGGAAACAAGAGAAGATCGGCGACGAGGGATAACCTCATCATCGATAGGACGCTTATTCTGCTGTTGAAACTTCTTCTTTTGCTCTTCATAGGCTCGCTCCCAGGCCTTGCGCTCCCCATCCGTCTCCCATAGACGTCGGGGCGGCAATCGCTGCCCAGATATTGGGCCCTCCTCAGCCTCGCTAAACGAAAAAGGAGTAAGAAGTGGCGCGTAGAAGAGAAGCAGAAAAAGAATGGCATCCCGAGAGTAATTCGGCAGCTCAAAGACAGATATAATCATCGCACTTGGAGAAGTTGGGGAGAGCTAAGAAGAAAGTATTGACACCAAGAGACGAGTATCATGGTCGTTTACCTCTCCGCCTCGCTCTCTGCGGCCTGCTTGAGGTCTATATCACTGCTCGAATCCTCTTCTTCAAAATCAGGAATCTCCTTCCACGTGAAACCTGTCTCTTCTTCCTCGCTGCTCTGCTCACTACTACTTTCCTCCTCACTCTCTTCGCTAGAGTCCTCCTCTTCTTCTTCCACTTTGTCCTGCCGTCTGTCACCAAATAAAGTCGGGCTGCGCACTGTCTGTGTGGTCCGTCTCTCAAGCGAAGCGGCGGGTGCTGGTGCTCCCATTGGGAGATTTTGAGACTCAGAGCCAGGTTCAGGAGAGTTCTTAGAGTTCCCTCCCTTTCTGTCTTTGACCTTAGCGTCCTCTCTCCGTACGGTAGAGTGCTCCCGGCGCAGTAGTGAGCTCGACCTTGGTGGGACGTTACTCTGCGCTGCCGTCATTTTGGGAGTCTGCAATGATGCTACTTATTCCGGACGCTAGATGAAGGCGATCTTTGGTGAGAGGATACCCTTCTTTCCCCTTGCTCAGTACTCTGTAGTGGGGCTGTTGTCTCAGCCAGAACCTGATACAGGGCTATGTAAATCTGAACGCTTTATCAGCCTGACCTAATAAAGGTTGCAGACAGAGTTTTCTTGAAGATTCTCTCTGCAATGAAGCTCGGCGGCGGCTGCTCTGAAGTGCGGAAAGCCGTTGACGAGATCTCTCAAACAACAAACTGGAGGGCGCGAAAGAGCAAGACAAAGGTCTTTCACCGCTCCTGGGGGACGACTAGGAAAACGTTTGAATGGTCCTTGATTATCACTATAAGACAGACGTAGGTGATAAAGATCTAGTTATCAGAGAGCCAGCTGGTTTGATACCAAACAAATCAACTTGTTGACCCATGGCATGTTATCCGAAATAGCAAGAGATAAGGTCTGGGATTTAATTCATGTTGAAGTGAGGGTCAGGAATGCAGCATATCTGGCGATCTGGCGTGTCCTAGAGGATACAAGGCTGTTTGTTACTGTGCCACAGGACTGAATCCAGCAAGTTCCAGCCTTTGGCAGAAAGAATCAAGGTCGCTGCCGATGACAGAGCCACCAGAGAGCAACAAGCGGCGCAGGCAGAGGAAGTGATGATGAGTGATGAGCGATGAGCGATGACGGTGTGCGGCGCGTAAGAATGCAGACATGGCGGCAGATCAGAGGCAGCAAACGGCAGCGAGCAAGTAAACACACACTACCAGATAGCAGTCATCAGGTATAGAAAACACGTCTCTCTACGACTTTCAGCATGGCAACTCAATCCGACATCGGTGGGGCCCCCACGCAGCGGGCGGCCAGAAGTGGTCAACAGTATGAAGTGCTGCCTGAAGATTATGTGCATTCAATGCCTTGGACAGGCATCCTCGCACTTAGTCTGGCTTGGGGTCTGACGGGTTTTCTAGGAACTGCTATCAACCTTTCTTCAATGGAAACGACAATCTGGGTCGCCAACTATGTTTGTCTGGCAGTAGTCCTCCTATCTGATGAAAGAATCGCAAGAAACATCATCAGCGTCGCCATCTTGGGTGCGGTATGGATAGCGCTGGTGCAAACAGTTCTGAGGAGCGGCTACTTCGAGAGTAATCCTACCGCTCGCTCACTGTGGAAGCAAATGAAAGGCCAGTCCAATGTCTACATATTTCTGAGATTTCTCGCCTATGCGCTCATGAAGCATGCCAAGTATAGCACTATCGCGGCTCTGGGAGGGAGCGCACTGCGCAGCTGGTTTTTCAAAGGCAAGCCTCGCTTTCCAGAGGAGGAGCTACCTGAGGGGGCCATGCTATCCAACGAGGCTGACGGAAAGCCAAAGACCGATTAGGAGCCACCCTATGACTCACTCTCTCATATATGCTGCGAATGCTGAAGATCATAATGGTAAATGGTCTTTGGCCCGTCCCAAGGGAGACACAATGATCAAAGCTGAGTTCCAGGACGCCACGTGCAGCGAAGCTGCCTCAGAACAGTAGAAAGCTGCAGAAAAGGATTAAGGAAATGAGAACAGGAATATAAGGGATGGCTTGGCCCTCAGCGAACATGGTCTAGGGAATGGCTGCGGGCATCCTGGAAGCTTGAGAAAGACAGTGTCTAGCTCTTTAATGCAAACTGTACGACTGTTAATAGAGGATTTCAAACTGGGAAAGGAGAAAGTGCTAAAAGTGCATGAGGTCAAAATTTTCTCTCTATCCCTCTATCTGCCTCCTTTAATTTCCTACTCCTCTCACAAGCGCCTGTCGCCCACTCCAAAACCACTCCAGCTATGCAGCTTGTTGCTCTATCAGGGCGAGCCTCTCCCGTAGCTGTGATGACCGCGTTAAGAGATCACCGTCGCTAAGTAACGTGGTGCTTGTCCTTGCAGGAGTTTGCAGTGTGGCCTGGGTGAAGAGCTGCCGCCCGATCTCTCCTTCTGAAGGTTGGTCAAACTGCGGCCTCGTGTCTTCCGTGACAATGGAGTTCGTAGCCCGCAACACTGCGAGATTACTTCGCGTTCGGAAGGCAGACCGCCTCTTCTCCTTCTTTTTGCTTGCTGTCTGTGTAACTGGGTCCTCAGAGGGACAGGGAGTCACTGAAGGAGGATTATTGGTCGCGTAAGAGAACAGCTGCTTTCCTACATCCCCAAACATCAATGCAGATTTTTCCCGGAAGAGAGGACGCGCGTCTACATCGTGCCGATCCTCGGCATCTGCATCAGATCCTTTCTTCGTCGTCCAGTCCTTCCTTTCGTGGTTGCTGTCACATGTGTATCGAGGGTCTTTATAGGAGAAATAAGGAGGATGGACGACTGACGGGCGCAGCCTCTGTTTGATCCGACCATCTTCTCCAGGGACATAGCTGAGAGAGCTCTTATTCTTCTTCTTAGGCTTGGAGGGAGAGACGGAGGGGCGAGAAGAAGGTATGCTGTATCTGTTAGTGTCGCGATGCACTGGGGACGGAGAGCATGAGAGGGACGCTGTCGAAGCTTGGGAAGACGGGGACGGGCCAGTGTTGGGCGCTCCTCCTGTATCCTCATCGCACATTGAGGTTCGCACTGCCTTGACTGCAGAGGGAGCAACTGGATCCTCTGGCACAAGAGCATCGCTGATGCGCTGAGCCTCTCTCAGAGAGTTGGCAGAGTCTCTTTTCGCACGTCTTTCAGCGCTGTTCCCCTCCTGCCTCTTTCCAAGAGCGCCTGCGTTCTCTATTCCGCTGAGTTCTATTGATATAGCAGGAACGCCGTCCTTACGCCTAAAGGAGCTCGACGAAGCTTTTCTATGAAGAGAGGTAGAATGCAATGGGAGAGAAGATATCGTACTCTCGAAACCATTCGAGTTTTTCCTCCCCATGGGCTTGCTCACGTCAATTCCCTCCTGCTGCTTCACTTGGCCATTCTTTGAGAGCTGCCTGTTGGTGCTGAGTGATTGAGATGACAGCTTTCTTTGGACAAGAAGGCGCCATGAGGAAGATTCGAGAGAGACACCAGCCTCTTCCTGTCCTCTGCAGTCCTTTCGCCAGGAGCTTGTAGGTCGTAGAGCAGGGTTGGAAGTAGGCGTTTTGAAGGATCCGTGATATGAGGCAGTTCTCCTAACCGAGGGAGCACTAGTTCTGAAGCTCTGCTTTTTCCTAAGGGCTCCTCCCAATCCTTCGCTAAGTAGAGTCATATCTCTGGGGTCATATGCCTTCAAGAAACTTGCTCTAAAGCTCTTCACTTTCCGAAGCCCGTCTTCCGCTTCTCCTCCAAGCTTCCTTGCCGCCAGCTCTGCCAGCGTTTGCGCTCCTGCCATGGAGATCCCCACTTCTCTTATATCTTTCACTGGCTTCTTTAGGTCCTTTTCCACTCTGTCTCGTGATCTCAGGCGGGGCAGAGGAGCAATGGCCTTCTTCCGATTAGTGAACGAGAGTTTAGTCTGCAGAGTCAAACTCTTCATGTCTCTTGCAAGGCTCTCCTTGATGCTTGCAGGGTAGAACCTTTCATCTTCAACCTCCTCTTCTTCAGAGTCATAGACTGACTCTGAAAATACCGCGTCGCTGTCCGTACAATACTCGGCCGACAACAGCCTTTCCAATCTCCCCAGGGTGGCTTTAACGTCAAAGTTATCCCTCGGTTGTCTTAGGGCCATGGAAAGATAAGTGTTTACCAAGTTGTCGGAGTCTGAATCCTCTGCTTCGTCCTCTGTGGGTTCGTCAAAATAGCTCTGTCTGTAGCTCTGTGCCTCTGTTTCCATCGGGGAGAGGACGATGCTGTCGATGTCAAAGTACTCAAGTTTGGAGTTCATCCGGGTACGGCCGTCTTCTTCCTCTTGCCAAGAAGAAGGGCGACTTTGACTGATCGCCCTTGTGCTTGACGACGTGGCGTAGAGCTTTCTCCTACTATTGCTCACGTAGTCCTTGAGATAGTCTTCTTCCTCTTCTTCTTCCTCCTCAAACTCACTGGACGTGAGTCGGGAGAAAAATCGGAGATGGGGAAGCTTCTCTCCGGGTGCCGGTAAGGCAGGCATTGGCCCTCGCAGATTCACAACGTCGCTAAGGTCTACGCGATCACCACGAGGCTGCAGTACTGCTCCCTAACTAGGATCTTTAACTTTGACTGGCTCTGCGGGGACGAATAGTGTTATGTGGGCGAATAAGGGGATATCGAGAAGATGGTTGCCCTGGTGCCTCTAGCGCTGGCAGGAACCTTTTGTCACTCTCTTTGTGGAAGAGCCATGAGCTCGCAGTGTAAAGCTTTACTGCCTCCTCCCGCTCTTGTCCTCTCTCGGTGGTTGTTACATTCCCTGGGCCAGGGGGCTCGCAGAGATTTGGCTCTGTCTTTCCTAATTTCCATAGCGCTCTCTCTCTCTCTCTCTCTCTCTCT
>FLMG01004283.1:0-12426 GCA_900088475.1 Hyphochytrium catenoides
ACCTCCTACATCTTCCACGAGCACAGCACCAACTGGAAAGATTCTGATTCTCACCATACCGTAAGCTTTAAGCACTTCTAGGATGCATAGATCTGAGAGACAAAAAGAGCAAAGGTGGGTCGCTTCTCAATGCCTTCTAGTGGATAGAAGGCATCCATAACATTAAGGACATATGTGTTATTCATTCAAACTTTGTGTTATCCTTCCCGTCAAACCACCTCGGTACCGGTCAGGACTGTATATCGTGTCACACCCTATTCATCTATGTGCCTTGATCTTTAGACAGGGCCTCAGCCAGTAACAACTTAATGAGAGCCCGTTTTATAGTAGTTTCGTAACATAAAGATGTCAACACGGCTCCTGTTGAGGCTCTGCCAGCGCAAGTAAAGGCTCTGCCTCGCAGGTACTAAAGCGGATAAAGTCTCGCTCCACAACTTGGAAGTGCCGTCGTAGGGCCATTGCCGCGTTCTCCCAGTCTGACTGTGGCACCAAGGTAAAGTCCTAGACGAAGTGGCAATCAAACGATTATACTAAGCCAGACCTGCAGCGAGACTAACAGTAAAGCAAATCTCACCGTGGAATATGTACTGAGGTAGATGACCGTAGAGCCTGCTCCTGACAAAATGGAAGTCTGTCCAGCAACGATACCCGTCTCCGTGAAACCGAGGTTACTGCTTCCAACCTGGACTATCTTCCAAGCATGAGGAGACAGCATCTGCGAGGTGGCGGCCGCGTTAGGGTCCGAAAGAGTGGAAGAGACATGGAGCTATGAAAAGACATTGTGCGCCACAAGCAGTAAATAAACGATTACCAAGAATGGTAAGCGAAAGAGCCTAGAATAACGATAATAATCTGATGAAGTATGAGCCTTAGCATCCAACGAGATCGAGTCAAGAGAGTCGAAATGTGACTAGCGCAGACGTAGTAACTGACCAGGCTTCCTTGCCTCTCCGCGTATGCAATGAACTCCGCATCTGCAGTCAGGACGCAGATTTCATCATCTGTCTCTGTAAAACTAGCAAAGCTATTCTCCTTATCATTACAGAAGAACAGCTTCACGAGGGCATACATATGATCCTGTTCTGCCCCCTTCGGTATCGAAACTAGCTTGAAGGAGATGTTGGGCACCGTCAGTACATGTTGGTGGAGCGCTAGACTCTCCTTGCACGAGAGTCTGGTATCATCTATGGACTCCACTTCTTCTAGAATGGCTCCTTGGGCATCTACCTCTACCGTAAACCGAGCTTGAAGGCATCGTATTGCATCTGCCAAGTCTTCATGCCTTACCAGAACTAGGCGACGCGAAAGAGGATAGCAGAGACAGAGGTGAGCTTCTAGATAGAATTATATACTCGCACTCATGGCAAGCAGGACAGGGAGAGATTAAGACATTAGGGCCTCAAGCTAAAAAGTTTTAAGTGAGTTAGCAAAAAGGGCGGAAAACTTGGACGTATGAAGAGAATCCAGAGAGAGATGAGAACAAGAAAGGCAGAGATACGACGAGGGCGAGGATCTCAAGGTAAGACCCAGCAGGACCACAAGTGGCCATAGCAGGTTAGCTTGTCCTCTAACTATGTTACCTACCATAGTCTGTTTGGAAGGTGGAGATGAACAGGACAGATATGCTATCTAGAGCTAATGGTTCAGTGATTCTTTGTATGATGGCGACCTGGTCAAAGCCGGCAGCTCCTTCACTGATCTGTACCGCACACCAGGTCTCCTCAGCCGCCTGGTAGCTCTCTGAGGGGAAAAGGCTCAAAGAGTCAAGGTCTGCCACCAGGCTAACCTCATTTACAGTCTCGGCATAGCTAAAGAATCGACCACTATTACAGAAGGGAAAGGATGGAGCAGTCAGTAAGACTGAAAGAAAGGGGACAAGAAGCGCGCTCACCTCTGACTTGTGAAAAAGAATAATCTAAGGAAGGATGAGAGCAGCTCTTTCACGCATTTGTCTCTCTCAAAGGACGCTATCTTAAGGTTGTAAGGCAGCACGGTCAGGAGAATGTCGGAACACGACATAGTCAATCTCTCAATCCTGAGACGCGAAATCCCTTATTTGAGCGGCGCTATTCTTCGTCTCTTGCTGGTTTACGTGGACAACGTGGACAACAGCAAGTGCAGAGATGACATCCCGATTCAAAGTTCGGTGCCCTCTGTCTGCAAGTCACGTCTTTCTTTGGTTTCTTATGCCAGCAATACAAGGCTATGTACTTGTGCCATCTAGGACGCCCTGTCAACCTCACAGTCAAGAGCGAGAAGTGGCTCTCAAGCTCTTTGTCAGTTAAATAAGAGATGAAGATGTGCCAGTGTGCCACCACCAACTCACCCCCACGTGTTCGCGCGGTTTATCACTACCCACACAACCGTTCGTTGGGAAGTCCAGAGACTATGGATTGTGATGGTCGGACAGCAGGGCTGGGCTGGGGTAGCGGACTCAAGGCTCTCAGGAGAGTCTGCGAGGCTGAGTTGGAGTTCCCCGATGCGGCTGATCGGTAAGACGCCGCACTTCAGATGGTCGGATGATAGAGAGTGGGTATAGGGAGGAGACGGGGACTTGAGTGGGCCGCTCTGTCTCCTCTCCACAATATGTCTTTTGAGTTCTAATGTGTGTCTCTCTCACGTCTTTCTCTCTCACTCTCTCTCTCTCTCTCTCTCTTTCTCTTTCTCTTCTTGGGTTTTCGCGCTTATCTTTGTTTGTGTCCCACTTTCCCGCCACCTCAACCACCCGCAGCCAGAGCATTTCTAGTCCTCCTAGGTAGCCGACGCCTACCCCGGTCTTTCCTCTTACATTAGTCTAGAGGTTTGCGAACGGGGGTACCTCCGTTGAGGAAAGATACGCTAGCAACTCCCTCCCTCCCTAAAGAAATTTCTCCCATCCTGTCCGTTAGGGGCTCTTCAGCGGTCTCATATGAACGCTATAGCGAGATTGTTAGTGAACAACAATTGACCACTACTCTTCAGGGATCTTTGATGATGCGGCGAATCTTCATCCAACAAACGGCTCCTACCCTAGGGATCTTCGACGGTCTGCATCTTCTCAGTCGTGGGAAGCTCCAGGTGCAGTTCATGTACCCTTCTCCATTCTGCGCCAGAACCTCTCCTTCCTTATATCTCTAAAAGGAAATTGATCCAGAACTTGGCTCCGCTAATGTCATTGCAGTCATTACTCCAACTTTTTGAGTGGTGTTAAGAAAACCTAGTTCAATCTAGGCAACGTCGCCCATTCGCAGCGATGGCGTCTGGAGACTTCCTTCGAGGTAAGGTGGCGCTCGTCACCGGAGCTTCTTCAGGGATAGGTGAAGCTATTGCAAAAGCATTGGCTAGTCATGGCGCACATGTGGCCTTGGCTGCTCGAAGAACCACAGAGTTGGAGAAGGCAAGTCACATCAACCCCAAACCAGGAAAAATGGCAATGTCGCTCACAAGCCATTCTCTTTCAAGGTTAGAAGTGAGATTATGGAGGGTAGTCCAAGCGCGAAAGTTATATTAGGAAAGGTCGATGTCACTGTTGTTGAGCAGGTGAATGGAAACAGCCCTTACCTTTGCCATATGATGCAAAGGGTGAATGGACTCATTCAGAGTACAGGTTAGAGGATTTGCTGAAGAGACAGTGCGGGAGCTTGGCGCAATAGACATCCTTGTCAACAACGGTACTACTTGCAAATTTAAATGTAGACCAGAAGACGGACATGGTGCTAACATATTATCTTTGAACTGGTCAATGCTTCAGCTGGGGTTATGGTTTATCAGCTTATCAAAAATGCAGACGTGGCTACCTGGGATACGGTACGGTTTCTGAGTTTCATACTTCAGTCACCTTACAACCTAACCTTCTATTGTGCTGCAATTGTTAGATGATAGATGTAAACTGCAAGGGCATGCTGCATACCATTGCCGCGGTTCTTCCTGACATGATCCAACGGAAGTCGGGGCATATCATCAACATCACGTCAGATGCAGGGCGGAAGGTGCCAGTGACGCTATCGCACATCTGGCCTTTCTTGCTAATGAACTAACAAGGCTGTTTAGGTATTTCCTGGACTTGGAGTCTACTCAGGCACCAAAATGTTTATGGAAGCGGTCTCTCAAGCCATTCGCCTCGAGAATATTGGTTCCGGCCTAAGAGTGACATGCATACAGGTACAGGACTACAGGATGCCAAGATATTGACATCTCTTCTGACGACATACTCTCTCACTTCAGCCAGGCAATGTAGCGACAAACCTTGTCAATCATAGCAACAAAGCGGCCGCTAAGGGGGATGAGGAGGCGATGAAGCGCTATGGAGAACCCTCAGGTCTGCCTCCTCGGTGATCACCTCATGCCTCGGTGATAGCCTCATGCTACTTGCACTTCACTCCTTGCCTTAGGATACCAAGTTTTGGAGCCATCCAACGTCGCGGATGCAGTTCTATTCGCACTTAGCCAACCCAGCCATGTAGCCACCAATGAGATCTTAGTAGAACCAAGAGACGAACCAATATAACCCCAGCTTTGTCAGAGAAGAGATAGGTTGGGACAATGAAAGCCGAGTTAGAGCTATTCATATGCACTTCGAGTTCTTCTTTCTATGTACAAAAGTTATCTGGTCCTTGTCGTTTAGGCACCGCCTACGAGCAGCTCTATGATGATCACCAAAATGTTTGCAAAGATCAATGGTACTGTGAGGAGACGAAGTCAGATGTTGTCCAGTTCCACAATCAGTTGAACTATAGAGAAGAACTTTGACAAACAACAGAAGTGTAAGGTCATGGGAACTTACTCCGCAAGTACTGCACCGCTAGCAATAGACCAATCACCTGATTCTTCATCGTCTGCCCCTCCGAGGCGTCTATTTGATCCCAACCATCTTTTACATAATGGCTAGGGTGAGCAAACAAGAGATATTATGGGACACATATTGAAAATGTCGTACATTTCCGCAAGAATCTCTTCTCATGAAGGATCGCCACCGAGTTAGAGCAGAGGATGATGGCCTTGAAGAGGTTCCATAAGCTGAACGCCATCTTTTGCCCCTCAACCACGTTGTCAGAAGCTATCAGTTGTCCGCGGCACCAAACGTCGGATCTCCTTCCGCCAATAAAGAGTTCCTCTGCTTTGAAGAGAGCTGTGACTCCTTGCTCGAGTACCGGTCCTTGTGCCTCACTCAATCAATAGAAAGGCCATCACGCGTACAGTAGGGAAGTCCTTTATAACTCAATCTGAATTGTTTCATGTTTCAGGAAGCAGAAACTCCATAAATCTCTTGCAGACTTGGCGACCTGCACCTATCCTCTCTGGCAATCACAAAAGAGAGTTAGCCGTTAGCTTCCCTTTGTCAGTTAGCGGCTATAGAGCCGCCAAAAAGCGTTCAACTCAAAAACCGATTGTATTTACAGTATTCAGAGGTTGGGCCGTTTTCTTCAAAATAGAAGGTTGCCTATGGTCTTCCAAGAGAATCATGACTGAGTAGAACTCTGAAAAGATTTTATAAACTCCGTAAACTTTCTTTTTCCCGACTCCCAAAGTCCGTGGCGTCATCGATGGACTGCTGGTGATCTGGTAGCTATTTCTTAATCTCACGAGGGCCTCAGTCTGCGGTCAGATATAGAGTAATTGTGACTAGCAGGAAGCCTTACCTCATCGAGAGGTATAAACTGCACGTGGCGGACTCCATATTCACAACTGCTTCTAACTCGAGGGTTCGCGTTGCGGATTTGATCCGGCCAAAGGCATCTTTAGTAGTAATGCCGATGCAGAAATAGCGCCCAGTGCGCAGTGTTCTACCACTAGTAGACTTCGCAAAAGATGGGTGTGACAGGCCTCTTGCAATGCATCAAGTCGGTGACGGATCGGGTCCGCATCACGAAGTATGCGGGAAAGACTGCCGCTATTGATGCCCTTGCATGGTCAGTACTCTTTATCCATTTGCCGCTATGTACAGTAGATCCCTCACTACGAAGCAGGCTTCATAGAGGAGCGTACGGCTGTTCGCACGACCTATGTCAAGGCATTCCTACCGACTTGTACGTACCTTTTCCTCTAAGTCGGAAGGCAACTTTGCTTGTCCGAAGCTAATCTCTCCTTGCCCAGCTACCTCCGATTTTGCCTAGACCGCATTGAGCTCTTACGCCAGCATGGTGTCAAGCCCATTATGGTGTTTGACGGCGCATACATCTCTGCTAAACAGGATACCGCTTTTAAAAGGATGAAGTGAGTAGACATTCCCATCATTCATAACGGACTTGGCTGATGGCCTAACAATTACCTCTAGGCAGAAGAAGGAGAATCGCGAGCTGGTAACTCTGCCCCACTATGGTCTTATAAGGTTTTCGCCTACTAATAACGGTTGGACTGTGCGATAGGGGCTGAAGCTACTGAAGGCTGGTAAGGAGAGTGAAGGACGGGCACAACTGTCAAGGGCTGTGACTATTGGGCCCGAGATGGTCCACGCACTGATCAAGGTAAGTTCCTTTTCATACTGGCTTGTCCGGCCCGGTATACGGCTCGAAGCGTAATCTATTTATCTGCAGGCCCTAAAGAAGAGAAACGTGGAAATCCTAGTAGCCCCGTATGAGGCAGATGCGCAGTTGGCATTCTTGTCAAGGTGAGAGCTTGAACTGAAGGCGGAGACTGTTAATATAACTCGAACCGCATACAGGGTCGGCGTTGCGGATGTCGTCATCTCCGAAGACTCGGATTTGATTGCCTATGGATGTAGAGCGGTAAGCTCCTCTTGGCTAACATCAATACAGTAAAAGCTCACTTGCGATTGAAAATTGCGCCTTTTGACGTACCTACCTCAGTCTAATATCTGGTTCGGCTATATCGCTGAATCCCTCATATACTTTTCGTCCTCATCAGGTGCTTTTTAAAATGGACAGCCTAGGTTATGGGGATGAAGTCCGCTGGCGGAATCTTGGCGCTAACGAAGATCCAAGCTTTCTTAATTGGACAGAGGACATGGTCAGTTCCAGGAACTAGTACATCTACGGTTGTTGCGGGTTCTTACCTTGCTTCTTGGCTGTGGCAAAGATGATTGCAATGTGCATTCTCGCTGGCTGCGACTACTGCCCTGGAATACCAGGAGTTGGGCTTAAACGAGCACACAGGATTGTGATGGACAACAAGGATCCACCGGCAATTCTGCGTAATGTCAGCACCCAGTTTCAGGACAAAATCCCCGAGAACTACGCCGAGCACTTTTTGAAAGCTTTTCTTACCTTTAAATGCCAGCGGGTATTTGACCCATTGACAGGGGTGAGGTCCGCTATTCTTCATACTCTATGACTGTTGGAGCTTACCCTATTGCTCCTCATTCCGCTCAGTGCGTAGTCACTCTCAACCCTATTCCTGCTGACGCGAAAAAATGGGTCCAAGACGGAAACTTCGACTTTTTAGGCAAGTCCCTGCCCCGACCACTTGCTCGAGCCATTGCTTCTGGCGAGATTAATCCGTGCACGTTGGAGCCCTACCCACCTGTGAAACTAGAACTGAATGAAGAAGAGGACGAGATGGCATCGCAACTAGACGAGGTCGGAGTACGGGCTAGTTGTTTTATTTCCTTGGCCCTCCGCCCAGGCATCACTCATCTCTTTCGCTAGACAATATATTGTTCTCTCGAGCGTTTGCCCCATATCGCTCTCTGTCTCGGTGCTGCGAAAAGAGACCTGAGTGTTAATTCCTGATTATGTACAGGCCAAGGAGAATGATGTGCCGCTGCAGAGCCCTGTGCAGGTGAAGGTCCCTTCATTTAGTAAACGGAATTGGAAGAAGCGGAGTGCCACCGCCATGGAAGACCCTACGGCTTCCCTGCAGTCACGTCAGCTCCCCAGCAGCGCTCAACAGCACCAAGAACCACGACTACTGGGACCCCTTGCCGGCAAAGCCTTGAAGTCGTCCTACCTCAGGTCTTTCTCGAGCAACCTTGTGAGCGAGAACCTTACCTTTCTCAAAAGTGCAGACCTTGGAAACTACAGTAAGCTCGTTTGGCCATTTCCTAAGAAGTTATAGCCGCTTAACCTCTTGCTGTGGGGAGACCTGAGAAAGCTCTGCCTGGAAGGAACAATACCTCAAGCTCTATCGAAGCAGCAGGCAGGCCCTATCAGCCGAGGGGCCCATTATGCAGTAGAGTACCCCCCTACCGGCCAGACTACTGCCAGGAAGACAAGCTTTACGATCAGTCTGCGGCAGAACCTGAGCCCAGCAAGCCTCTCAGACGGGGGCCAAAATATCTTTCAAGACGCTTTCCATAAGGTCTTAGCTCAACCAAGTGGGGCGCCAGCGGCTAGGGAGTCGCAACCATCAATGGCCGTGGGCTTCACCCTGGAGGCAACGAAGGCAGCCTCCACCTTGGCTGAGGAGGAGGAGGCGTATCTCTTAGCCGATTTTTATGAGCGAAAGTGGGATGACCTTCTATTAGAGGGTGAAGATCTCTGTCCGTAGTTTCTGCTGAAACGATCTCTGTCCGCAATTTCTGCTGAAACCATAGTCGTTTTCTTGTCGAATCACCTATGTGAGTGCATCATGTTTTCTCTCCACTTTCTGTCCAGCTCAACAGCAACCAAGAGTACATTCCCAGGGCGTGCGATAATAAATAAGTGGCTATAATCTTTATGTGCTATTCGGTCTACTTCCTATCATAGTCCGAATAGATGCTTCTTGTTTTTCTTCTTCGCTGCCTTGGCCATTGCAACCTCCACATTCCGGTCCTTCCACTTGCTCTTGCGAAGCTTTACTGGTCGATTGCCAATGTAACGTCCATTCATTTCCCTGAGGGCCTGGGCACAATCAAAGGGATCCGCAAAGCTCACAAAGCCGTAACCTACATGTGGTATTGTGTTTAGCCACAAAGAGAACCCTTTGCTCAGTACTTTTCCTCAGACAGCCCGGTAACTATGGCATTCCTTCCTCGCATGATCCTTCCTCGCCCCCGAAGGTTACTCTCATAAGCAAGCATTCGTATTGCCCTGCCCAGCTTCCCCTTCGTCCACCCTTTCTCCTCCCACAGTTCAAACCAGAAGTAAACTTCTTCATGAAAGTTCTGACCTTTGGATTTGTGCGTATGTTTATCTCTGATGACTCTTGATCTTTGGAAAGACGGATACTTCGAGAAAGCATGAGCTAAGAGCTCGTCAGATACATCGTTACCGAGATCGCCACAGAACAACCGGAAGTCATTATCCGGCCAATCCGCAAGAGTAGGATCCGCCCATACTTCTCCTCCTATTGAGAGGGCAGCAATGTAAGGTAAGTAAACTTCGACCAGGGCTTTGAGAGAACGAAACTACTACCTGCTGCTCGCACTACCGCTTTTTTCTTTGCGGCCTGCTTCTCGCTCTGACCGCCCCAGTAAGCTTGCTGAGGCTGAACCCCGAATGCCTGAGCGCCATGAGGATGGGATCCGAAAGGTCCATTAAACTGAGAAGTTGCAGGAACGGTCGGAGGGTTTGAGCTTGGGGTGATATTCTGATATAGAGGTTGCGTTGTTGGCGCAGTCGAGTGGTTAGTCGTCGGAACTACCGTAGATCCGCTGTTTTGAGTTACTTTTGGCGGTGCAGCAATAATTTGAGGCTTCGCTGCAACCACGACGGTCGTCGGCTTGAGCTTCTTTTTAGGGCGTGTCGCCTCCTTTTCTTCCTCTAACTTACTCTCTCCGTTACCGTTCTCGGCAGTGTTTTCGCTGGTCTTCTTGGTCAGAGCCTCGATCTCAGCTTGAAACAGCGCGAAAGGATCATCCATACTTGTTCTTCTTACACAGCGTGGGCCGTTCTGGCTTATGCTTCTGGGCACTTATGAACAAGCGACTGCTAATGCGAGCACAACGCTTCGTTCAAGAGAGACTAAAATTCTTGATCCTAGAGTTGTAGCCCAAAGATGAATATTCTGTAGGGCATCCAATACCCAGAGACGTCTTTATGAGAGGCAACTTGTCATGATTCGATTGAGCGATGCCTCCGTCCGTTAAATGTGTATGTTCATCCCAGTGACCTCAGTGACCTTGTAGTTCTATTACTCGTAAGGTCTCCACATCCGAAGCTTCAAAATGCCTGGACAAATACGCTTTTTTTGGCAGAACATGGATGATTTGTTGGTGTTGAAATCGATGAGGACAACCAATCCCTTGTTGATAATCAACGGCCGAGCTAGTCAGTTACCACGTATCCTCCTATGATCAGAATGATCAGACACAAAGGGACAGAGTGAGTCACAACAAAAGACTTTTTCTACGAGTAGTAATAAAGCTGGTGCTTTTCAGATTTGCTGTTCAAACCTTGGCAATGAGATTTGAGCTTGTTCGCTCTTGCTTTGGGAGCAGAGGTTTTTAGACATTGGTGGGACTTGTCTCGCTTCCTATAGGCCTGTCATCAGGTTAACAGCGGTTCGCACCAGGTTATTAGGTAGTATAAGGTGATTGGTCGTTTGGTTACAGATCTTGATGGTTCCGGGCTGATCATCGCTCGTTGTGCTGCAAAGGCACGCGAGACGGAGTACTCTTCTGAGAACGCGCGCACATCTGTTCACTTGAGCTCATAATAATAACAAGACGTTACTCAGGCCATCAAAGATAATGCTGCGGCAGCCGGGCTTTCTGCTGCCATGCCTGACGCCTGACCCTACAGATGGTAGGAGCATCGCTTTCTGTAGCCTTGCTGGTGCTAATAGCTAGTGCTAATAGCTTGTCCTAACTTACGCCACCGATCGAAGTCTGGCTATCAGGCAATCCAATAGACGAAGCCCAGGAGTTAGACGACCTGGAGCGTGAAATAGAGGATAAGGTAGCAACACCTCTTTAAGGCCGGTATGTACCCTATTATTACTTTCGCTCACTCCCGTCCCGTATTGCAGTTTGACGCTATCAGAAAGTGTCAAGCGCCACAACCCGTTGGGCTTTCAGCAGCCGTGAGGGAGTGTGAGGAAGAGCATGGCGCACTAGACATGGACGATGAAGAGGAAGAAGAAGATGAACTTGCGGACGAAGAGGCCAACGAAGAAGACATGGATCTCGGTGATGAGAGTGATGTGGAAGGGTTTGAAGAGGTGTGTTTTGCTTGCAGTAGTAGCTTTAGCGGACTGTCTCTAAGTGGTTCTTAACACCGTGCAGGTATCAGATGAGGATGAAACTGGCGCCTACTAGATAATCAGAAGCCTCCACAGCACTTTTTCTCAATGCTGCTCTAGCGCTCCCCACGTAACTATTTATGACGACAGCTAACATACACGGCTTTTGGCTTCGGGATCAACTTGAACACCATCAGTCAGTTCTATCGTGTCCAGGGATCTGGGGCAACCTTAGCGCTCTTGTATCGACCATCTAACAGGGATCCAATCCTTCTGTTTCTTGGAATAGTTTCGGTTCCCTATTGCCCTGCTGCCGCGACAGGGAAGCATAGTGCCTCCATAAATTAGTTTCTCACAGCGCCGACATCCTTCAGATACTTTTCTCTGGCCTCACGTTCTAATTCCGGATTAACTTTGCCAGTGACGGGGTCCGTACCAAGCGGCCGCCGGAAGAGCAGGATATGTGGCTCTGGTCTAAGATCAATAGAGGCGAAACATGCTTTAGCGTCTGTGGCAAGAGCCCACGTAAAGGTTAGAGACAACGTATTACCTGTGAATGGCGTAGTGAACCCATCCACGGCTCTGCTGAACACCGATTCCCCGCCATTCATTCTCTGTCAGAAGCCTCTGCTTAGGCAGCATCTTGGCGAGCTCTTTTGGAAGTATAACATGCCTATGTCAAAGAAAGATGACAAGCATGAGGGTTTACTACTCTTTCCACCACCTGGCTCCCATTATAAATGTACCTGTATTCATGCTTGTCATCCATGTACTTCTCAGAGTACTCAATGCGCGAAGTCATGTCATGTGAAGGCATGGTTGGACTGGATATGAGGTACTCTGTTAGTTTGTTAAAGCCGACGGAGCTTCGTTCAGACCTGTACGACTAGCCCTCTCTCAAACTCGTACCTCGGCTGACTTGGGAGCTTGCTCAATATGGGATCGAGGATTCACAACCCGAAGTCCTTAGAAGGTTGTTTCGAAGGGGATCTCTAGCTCCTAGTCCTGAGCAAGCCGTGAGCAGTACCAGGCGGCTGTGAAGCTCTGCTTATCGCAAGTGAATACGGAGATGCGGGTCGAAGGATTGCCTTTTTGGAAGCCAAGTGTAGCAAGATTGAAAGAGAGTGAATGAGACCTGATAGAAGTAGAGGGAAAGGGCGATTATGAGAGTGTTGATAATGGCGTAGGCGGTAACCTTCGTCAGACAGAGTGGGAACTAGATGGGGACTCTACGAGGGAGACAGAGCTACTATGAGATTCATAGAAGGCTCAGCACAGCACGTACATAGAAAGAGACAGAGCGACAAAGAAAGGAGAGGGACGCCCACAAACACAGAAATGTGAAGAACTTTTGATGGCGCGCCAGCAAGCTCTTTCCCACCCGCC